>CAXKVR010000523.1:0-25412 GCA_964058845.1 Carex sylvatica
GTGTCGAAAACTGCTCTACTTTCTTGAGAACTGCTCTCAAGTAAGTCTGTTTTATGTAACTACCATTTGTACCTATACCTGCACCAGTCAGCTTCAATTTGGTAGAAGCTCCTACAAACAGAATGATAGTAGTTATGACAAATCAAATGGTTGAATCAGTACTTTCAAGTTTCCACCTTACCTGGGAATATCATACTGTTCAAGTCTACAGTTGTATCGGTTTGTACCTGGTGGTGCATCAAACTTCTAATGAGGCCAAAAATGCAAAAATTGGAAGTGGCTCTCAACAGTAAAACATTTGTGCAGATGTGGTATTGTCAGTCTCAGTGGCTAATTAGGTGTATATATTAGTTCCATACCTATACTAAAACTGTCAATCCTTTAATAATCTTCACTTTAGGTACTTCCTGTTGTATTTGGTGTTATTGAGACCTAGCTACGTTGTTATTTTGTACGAAGGAATTATTTAGTTAGTTGGCTTGCTGTTCTTTTTTCCTTATTAGGTGGTCGGCTGAGTTTGGAGCATCAAAGAATGGATCACCTGAGTTTCATGTGATGCTCGCTGATTTCATGTATACTGAGTCTCCTGAGACAGTATGTTTGTATACAATTATATTTAATAGAGCTACATGCGCACTCCTCAATTCTGATTTTCTATTTTAGCTAGAACTCCATTTTGTTGTACAACCAAAAGTTATCATTGGTTTCATTTGATATTCTTACTTCCATATGTGAAATCATTTCTTTCTCTGTTTTACGCGGTACTCATTTAAATTGGGTAACTCGCGGCATATAACATGGTTCCAAAAGGAAATATGAATAATTGTCAGACTAAATTGTAAGGTTGAACACTCAAGGATGAAAGTCGAATCCTAATAAAGCACAGGGATAGTTAAATGGTTACTTCTTTTCCCATCTTTTTGTGTAAATAAAGTAGATATGTCCTGATGTGAAAAAAGTATATAAATAGGCGAGACCTTAATAGTTTTCTTTATTTCTAGGATATGGCAAAAGTCTCAAGCCACTTTGTCAGAGGAAATAACCCTAAAAAGTTTGCCAAGACTATTGTCAACTTCATGAGCAAGGTAAGACTCAAAAAATTAACTTTGGTGCTGCATGCAGGCATCCTATGTGATGATGTTCCAGACTTCCAGTATTAACTTGTGTGAATCCGTTTTGCCAACTATGTTAATATATTGTTAACTCCTTGAAGTTTCCAACATGGTCAGTGACTCAGTGATATATAATCCTACTGGTGTGCTTCACTGGTTGGGAGGACAATTAATGACATGGTATCTCTCTGAGTTATCTATTTCATTATAATATTTTATTTTAACAGTGTTACCCAGAGGAAGATGATGTGGCAATTGCACGTGGTGTCTTAATGTATGCTCCTTTTATTTTCATTTGACATGCACATGTGTACCAAAATCATATTGCAAAACTGATGTTACTTTTTTAATTTCCTTCCTTTTTTCCTTGAAAGGTATCTTTCACAAGGGAATCTAAGAGATGCAAACATCCTTATGGATGAGATCAAGCAGCAGCTTGAGTTGGATGAACTCGACTTACCAGAATCTGAATTAATGCAATTCATTGAGTATCTTTTGCTAACGTAAATATTCAAATCGGTATTCTTAGATTAAATCCGTTCTTTGTAGTTTTCTGCACGCATCATTATTATCCAAAATGCCCAAGCTATCTTCCATCTTAATAATTCAGGGAGAAATACAGAGGCTTAGTTTTGGCATTTTAAAGAAAAAATTACTAGGGGTGATGAGAGATAGTAACAAGTTTTGAGCTGTTATCTTCATTTGTTTCTGATTTGTTTGTGTATTTGTGGGTGGTAGGTTGGAAAGAGATGCATATCCAGTTATGAAAGTTTTAAGGCAGAGCTTCAAATCAAGTATTGATCGCGACCCTTTGTTTGACGAGGTAACAAAAAGTGGCATTAAATTTACTTTTAAAAGAAAACCCTCCTGATGTAACAATTTATTAAATTAGTTACGCTTGGTTGATAAACTTATAGAGAAACAGTTATTTGGCTTTATTTTCTGTGGGAGTGGGGGATTGTACTGAGGAAAAATGAATACCTATTTTGTGGTGTAAAGTGTCAACTGTAACCAAGAGAGAGAAAAAGGAGGAGAAGAATAACAAAATAATTTTTTGAGACACTACTCTTTCTTTTTTGTTTACTGCAATATTAATATTTCCTCATTGTGCAGTCTTTAGATGAAATTGCCGAAAAATTTTACAACGTGAAACGTAGATCTGGTGGCTTACAAGGTCTTTTAGGCGATCTTTTTAAGGTATAAAATTCTTGATATGGGATGTGGTTTAGTACTCGAACCCCTTTTTTTTCCTTCTTTGTTTTTACATACTTTTCCCTAACCATTTGTTGTAAATTGAGAGATCTAATGACTAATCATCATAGCTGCGAATAAGCAACTTCATCTGCATAGTAAAATTTGCACATTACAAGTGGAGGAAAATCGTGTAGTTAATGGATTAACTACCCTCGTTACTTCAGTCAACTATTTGTTCGTTGAAAATTTTCTCAATACAAGGCCAAGGTCCTAGCTATGAGGAATCTCGGCTAGTATTCATTGCACGCATTATGTAGACTGTTCCATATTTGTTACTATACTTAGTCTTGAAACCAAACTTGAGATCCTTTGCTGTGCTCACACTTTTACATGCTTGATAACCTTTTTATTGAAATTTCAGGGACAAACCCAACAAGGAACTCCTAAAAACCTATGATAATTGGTTCAAATGCCTTACCGTTCCTATTTGGGAACAAGTTTGTTAAGAAAATGCTTTTGGATTTCATTTAACCTTCACCATCTATCTGAACTGCAATCCCTAGTCTTTACTATCATCTGGTATCAATCAGTTGTGCTGATGTTTTCAAATAATGCATGCTGCTTTTCTTTTGTCATTTCTTTTTAGATGCCAATGATGTGAGATGCATTTGCTATTATTGAGTTATGTCGGCGACTTGTTGAGTTGCATACGTGGATTGATGATATGTCTACTCAGCAGTTATACTATTTAAAGAGCTAGGTATGTGCTTGAGAAGCAGGCAGTTTTGCAATTGATGTACAATTTGTTGTCACATTAATGTGTAAGTAGTAAACACTATGCATTAAGCGTTAAGCTCCTTTTGATAGGACTAAATGAAAAGCATGTCAAGTACTTTGATTTTAATTACCTTATTTTATTTATTATTATTTAGAATAAGGTTGAAGTACCTTTACTTTTCATGCCTATTAGTGCTTCTTTAAAATATTAATATTCTTTTTTGGAAATAGGTGTTATGTTGCAAAAATATGAATACGATTATCATATCATGGAAATGGTGAATGTAATTTACAAAATTATCCATATGATTTGTCTTTTGTATACAATTTTTGGGGAGAATTGTTGGTATACCTATTAAAACATTCTAAATTATATATTTTTTCCATCAAAACACTTAATTTTTTTATTTATTCATTTTAAATCTGAGTAATTATTGTCATACCCATCAAAACTTGAGAATTGCTCATTTCTCCATTAAAAACAAAACTTTCTCATTTCTCCTTTTTTAATCTAATTTTAAGTTTTTATTTGAGCTTATTGTTTATCTTTTTATTTTAAGATGAAAGGATTAATTTGTTGAGTTTGTTCATTTTCTATGATTTCATAGAAATTGATTTACGGGCTGAATAAATTATTGTAGTCAATTTGGCATTCGTTGTTTTGCAAAATAAAACTTAGCAGTGAAGAAGATGATTGTCAATTTGTCACTCTACTGATACAAACTCGGTTTTTTCTATCAATACAAATTCTGTAATAGTGCTTGGCTGTACCTTGGATCACGGCTGTCCTTGGCTTTTTCTGCCAATAAACATACAGCAGCATGACCTCCCTTGGATCACGGTTGTCCTTGGCTGTACCCAATCTCAATTTCCCGTAACCTATCTTGGAATGCCCCTGACAATTACCAAACCAAGGAAATGTGTATGCCTCTGGTGGGAAAAGTTGAAAGGAAGCTAGGAGGTTGGAAAAGTAATTAAGATGTTATGGAGAGGGGGTAGATTAGAATAGGTTAGATCGGTTTTGTCCTTAATACCAATCTATCACATGACTTGTTGTAAGCTTCCTCAATGGGTTATTATGAGAATAGACCGAGTAAGAAGAGCCTTTTTATCGGGGAAAAAATGAAGTGAGAGTGGCATTTCCGTAACAAATTGGCCTACAGTATGCATTCCGAGGAATTGTGGAGGGCTAGGAGTATCGAATCTAAAGCTGGTCAACATTGCTTTGCTCTTGAGGTGGTGGTGGAAGGCATGCCACGAACCGGCTAGCCTTTGGTCGATTACAATTCATGAGGCTCTACGAGCGAAAGGACAACACAAGAACGAAGTGAAAATATGGAATGTAACTGGCTCATTTTTCTGGATTCATTTAAATAGCATTAGGCACATATTTAGTTGGAGCACCACATGGGAGATACGAGACGGTAAGTCCATCTCCTACTGGTTTGACTCGTGGCGGGGGCTCCCAAGGGCAAGTACTAGAGTGCCAACTGCACGGAAGCCAAACATAGCACTATGTGAGGCGTGGCCAGTGATCCAAAACATTAATCCAAATGAAACGCTTCAAGCTGAGGAAATAGAATTCACGAACGATATCGATCGGATAACCTGGAGGTGGGAAAAATCCGGACTGTACACTTCTAAGTCAGCATACAAGATATTGGCTGAAGGAGGGAAGGTAAGATGGTTTTACAAGGCAGTTTGGAAGTGCAAAGCCCCGCCAACAGCTAGGATATTTACATACCTAATGCTCCAAGGTATAACGCTCACGAGGGACATGCTATGTAGAAGAGGAATGAATCTGCCTCTAAACTGTGCACTGTGTGATAATTGTCTAGTGGAGTCCTCTTTTCACGTGCTATTTTTATGTCCATATGCAACTCATGTGTGGTTTGAGGTAGCAAGGACCCAGTGTTTTAATAATATGTTTTTATTCGGTATTCGAAAAGCCACCGAATACCGTATATACAGTATGCGGCCGCATATTCGGATTTATATATTCGGATTATCAAATAAAAAATTATAGACATTAACTCTAATAAACATAGATAAACATAGATAAATATTACATGTTGAGATTTATGTGTGTTTATTGCATTATTAGAAGTTATAGAGTTATATTGGTAAGAAAGAAATTATAAAGAATCGTAGTGTTACGAATGAAAAATGTAACGCCTATATAGGCCCAAAAGAACAAAGGAATCAATACAATTCATTTTTTCTAAAAATCCACATGATATCAGAGCCTTAAAAACATAAACCTAACCCTAGTTGCTACAGTATCGCGCCGCTACAGTACCACGACGCTACAGTAACCGGTTCGCTACAGTACCGTGCCGCCACTACAGTAACCGCGCTGCTCCTCTCATCTCTTCCGCTGCTCGGTCTTCTCTTCTTCTAGAATCGATCGGCCACCAAAGGTAGCCTCTTTGTGTTGATTGGCTAGCGTGGAGGGCCTCTACCCCACGATACCCGAGAAACAAGTTTGGATCGGGGTTTAATCGGATTTTGAACTCGAATCTTGATGAGATAGATCAAGATCGGGTTAAGAAGAAGAAGAGAGAGAGGGAGATGATGTGGATCTCGATCTTAACAGTGTAAGATCGGGTCTAAGAAAGTAATAGAAAAGATTCGGACTTGGATTGATACGTGAGGCGTAGATTTGACAGATCAATGTCAGAGGAGGAGATTGGGAATGCGTTTGCGAAGGCTTGCGCGAAGCTGGCCTCTGATGAGATGGCTGTCATGGTGCAACGAGCGTTGGCCGTGTACCAAGCTTCTGTTGAGAGCAAGTTGAAAGTGTAGAAGGTTAAGCTGCCACCTATCGACATGAGGCTCGAAGGGCCAGCTACGTACTTGACTGAGGAGGAGAGCCAGATTAGGCTACAAGCTAAGGCAGCAGGACTTCCAAGAGTGAAGTCAGCACTAGCGGTCTCCAACTCATATCACACAGGTAACACAGGGTTCAGATGTGAGTCTCGACGGTGTTACATATACGGTGAGGTAGGTCACCTGAAACAGACTTGTCCTAAGTCACCTAAGAAGCGAGATGCAGGTGAAAGGGGGCAGTTTGGGAACTGTGAACATGGCCGTGGGGGCCAAAGAGATGGAAGAGGAGGCAACCGGGTAAATTTGATGGTTGCAAAGGAAGAAAAACAAGCTATTGTGGGGTTATCCGAGGAGGATCTGATCATAGAGATAGTCAGGAGGAGGCAGAAAAGAGCAAGTGAGGGAAAGAGTGCGGTCACTGACACACTTGCTCTTGCCTCTATACCCACTACTAGATCATCAGATTGGATAGTAGACTCTGGTGCATCTCGCCATGTGACTGGTGCTGTTAGGGAGTTTTATTCCTATACTCACCTAGCAGTCCTAGATAGTATTCAGACTGCCGATGGTACGGTCCAACCCGTGGTTGGTAAGAGTACTGTGAGATGTACAGATTCAGTGACTCTGACCAATGTGTTGCATGCTCCTTCCTTTCCCGTAAACCTGGTATCCATTAGTGCTATTATTCGTGAGCAAAAATGCATCGTAACCTTTGATATTCCGACGATGGTCTTTCAGGAGAAGGGGACAGGTCGGATACTTGGGACTGGCACATGGCGTGATGGGTTGTGGTACATGGATAAAAAAGTGATGGACACAGCGCTGGCATCTATGGTCGATAGAGTGGGGACAGGAGGATATGGGGTGAGTGTGGAGGATGAGTTGCTTCTGATTCATCGGCGGATGGGGCACTATTCCTTCAGCCTACTGGAACGTCTGTTTTCATCAAAGTATGAGAAAGCTGACAAACAGAAACTTATGTGTGATGGATGTGAGTTTGGGAAGCATACAAGGAGTTTGTATGTAAGCTCAGGAAGTAGGATTTCTCATGCCTTTGACCTGGTACACTCGGATGTATGGGGGCCTTGCTCAACAACTTCGATGAATGGGTATAGATTTTTTGTGACTTTCATCGATTGTTATTCTCGTGTCACATGGTTGTACTTGATGAAAAACAAGAATGATGTACTTGCTTGCTTCAAAGATTTTCATAAGGCGGTTCAAACTCAGTTTAGTGCTGTGGTGAAGGCGCTAAGATCCGATAATGGGACTGAATATACAAACAAGGCATTCGAGGAGTATTTGTCAGTTCATGGGATACATCATCAGACCACGTTCTCTTACACACCAGCACAAAATGGAGTGACAGAGAGAAAGAATAGACACTTATTAGAGGTAGCCTGGTGCATAACGATCTTCATGAATGTTCCGAAATATTTGTGGGGACAAGCAGTCCAGACAGCCGCACAATTGATCAACAGAATGCCATCTAGAGTGTTGGACTGGCAGACTCCGTGTGTGATGTTGAAAGAAGATAATGGAGGTATTATTCCTCCTAAGGTATTTGGTTGTGTGTGTTTTGTGAAAGACAACAGACCAACAGTGGGAAAGTTGGATCCCAGAGCGGTGAAATGCATCTTTGTGGGTTACTCTGGTACTCAAAAGGGTTATGTGTGCTGGAGTCCGGTAGAGAGGAGATTGTTTGTGAGTATGGATGTTACATTTCGCGAGCTCCAACCTTACTACTCCTCAGATACTACATCACCCTTTGAAGACTCGCTCGATATAGGAGGTATGAGGCGAGAGGGGGAGAGTAGTAGTGATGATGAGAGGATGATGGTGAGTATGGGTGGTATTCCTTGCCCACTGATGGATTCGGCCAGGGTTAAGCCAGAAAAGGAGGATTCGGCTAGAGTTGAACCGGAAAAGGAGGATTCGGCTAGAGTTGAGCCGAAAAAGGAGGATTCGGCTAGAGTTGAACCGGAAAAGGAGGATTCGGCTAGAGTTGAGCCGAAAAAGGAGGATTCGGCTAGAGTTGAGCCGAAAAAGGAGGATTCGACTAGGGTTGAACCACAAAGAGAGGATTCGGCCAGGGTTGAGCTACAAAGAGAGGATTCGGCTGTGGGTGAGCCGGAAGTTGGGAGGAATAGGCCCGAAGGTGGTAGAACTCAGGCTCAGGGGGAGTCGAGATACCATGAGGTGTATGTGAGAAGAAATAAGCAGAGTGAGAGAGCCGTGCCTACAGTGTCACCTGTGCCAAGTCCCTTATCCCTGCCTACTCTGACTCCTGAGACACTTACACCATCCACCTCAGACTCAGAATACACAGGTGCTATGATTCCTCTCTCTACTCCTCCCACACCTCTATCAGTAAAAAGGACTCCTCGCGAGAATGCGGGCATTTCTCCTTACCGATATGGTTTTCCGCATGAGATTGCTCAGTTTGTCTCTTACTCACAGATATCACCGGTACATAGAGCGTTCATTGCATCATTAGACATTGTCTCTATTTCTAAGTGTTGGCAGGTTGCTAAAGAAGATCCGAAGTGGAAAACAGCCATACTAGAAGAGCTCAGTGTCCTTTGCAAGAACAAAACCTGAGAACTTATGTCACTACCACCAGGCAAGAAGGCTGTTGGATGCAAGTGGATCTTCACAGTAAAATAGAATCCAGAGGGTCTGGTTGAGCGCTACAAGGCTCGACTGGTAGCGAAGGGGTACAGTCAGACCTATGGCATTGACTATGATGAGACCTTTGCACCTGTGGCCAAGATGAGCACAGTGAGGACACTAGTTTCCATGGCAGTGAATGAGGGATGGCAGTTACACCAACTCGATATGAAGAATGCATTTCTTCATGGTGATTTGTTGGAGGAGGTGTACATGGAGGTTCCACCAGGGTTTGGCACAAACCAGACAGTGGGTAAGGTATGCAGGCTCAAGAAGTCGCTCTATGGGTTGAAGCAGTCCCCTCGGGCCTGGTTTGATAGGTTCAGGAAGGCTATAGTAGGCATGGGCTATCAGTAAATCAATGCTGACCACACGATGTTTTCTCAACAACATGGTGGTCACATTACTATGTTAGCTGTGTATGTCGATGATATGATAATTACCGGGGATGATGAAGGGAAAATTGCACAGTTGAAAGCAAAATTGGAGAAGAAATTCGAGGTGAAGGATTTGGGACAGCTTAGGTACTTCCTTGGAATTGAGGTGGCTCACGAAGCAGAGGGGATTGTTTTATCCCAAAGGAAGTATGTCCTAGACTTGCTTACAGAGACAGACATGTTGGAGTGCAAGCCTGCAGTTTCTCCAATTGATGTGAAGACCAAGATAAGTGCAGAGGCAGGAGAAGAGGTTGATCGTGAGAGATACCAGAGACTGGTAGGCAAATTGATCTATTTGACACATACTCATCCCGATATCTCATTTGCAGTGAGCGTGGTGAATCGCTACATGCATGACCCTAGGAAGGGTCATATGGACGCAATGTATCACATTCTGAGATACTTGAAGAGTGCACCAAGGAAGGGCTTGTTTTCAGAAAGAATGGGAACATGAACATTGAGGGTTACTGTGACTCTGATTGGGCTAGTTGCCAAGATGACAGAAGGTCTACAGCTGGCTACTGCATGTTTGTAGGGGACTATTTGGTCTCTTGGAAGAGCAAGAAGCAGCCAGTTGTTACGAGATCGACAGCAGAAGCCGAGTACAGGGCTATGGCATTAGGAGTTGCTGAGATGGTGTGGCTGAAGAGGTTGTTGGAAGAGCTCAAGGTGAATCACGGAGCTCAAATAAAATTATGGTGCGATAGCAAGTCAGCGAT
Organism: Carex sylvatica; assembly: GCA_964058845.1. Taxonomy (NCBI): domain Eukaryota; kingdom Viridiplantae; phylum Streptophyta; class Magnoliopsida; order Poales; family Cyperaceae; genus Carex; species Carex sylvatica. Next base: position 9,739 of record CAXKVR010000523.1, read on the forward strand.
CAGCATTGCCAACAATCCTGTGCAGCATGACAGAACCAAGCATGTGGAGATCGATAGATTCTTCATAAAGGAAAAGCTAGAAAGTGGACTATTGGAACTGAGTCATGTAGCTACTGGAGATCAAGTAGCTAACTGCCTCACCAAAAGACTTAGCTCAATAGATCTAGAAAGGTTTTGTGACAAGATGGGCTTGATGGATATCTTTTGCCCATCTTGAGGGGGAGTGTTGAGATTTATGTATGTTTATTGCATTATTAGAAGTTATAGGGTTATATTGGTAAGAAAGAAATTATAAAGAATCGTAGGGTTACGAATGAAAAATGTAACGCCTATATAAGCCCAAAAAAACAAAGGAATCAATACAATTCATTTTTCCTAAAAATTCATATTACAAATAAACATAAATAAAACATAACATAAGTTAGAACAAGTTAACAACCCACAGTATAGATTACAAAACTACAAATAAATCATATTTGGGCCATATTTAGGTCATATTCGAGCATATTCGGGCCATATTCGGACATATTCGGTCCATATTCAGACATATTCAGACATTTGAGCCATATTTTGGCATATTCGGTCTATATTCGGACATATTCAGATTCTTATTCTCTATGCAGAAAAAGTCGGCCGAATAAATCATATGCGGAAAAATATATTCGGCCGAATATGTGGCCGAATATTCGAAACCGAATATTGGACCGAATACTCATTTTCTATTCGGATTTCAACTAAATGTAAATATTCGGCTGAATATTCGGCCGAATAGACTAATTTTTAAAACACTGCAAGGACCTTGGCAAACAGATTTTCAAACCGGCTTTGACGATTTCCAGAATATGGAAACACTCCTGGCGTATGGTACAGGCCCACAGGCCACAGTACTATGACCCAAAGGGAGTGGACTTCAAGATTGGGGAATTTGGAAACAGCGAAATGCTGTAGTGTTTGAAGACCAAAGACTGCCTCCGAGGATTTTAGCTAACAGATGCACTGAAGAAATGAAGATGTGGCTCAAATTTTGTTAAACGGAGCGGTACAAGAAGTTAACAAGATGTTTAAAAGCTTAGGTCTGATGTAAATTTTTCTTCCTTTTCTGGGAACGGATGCTGCTTTTCTATAATGCTTTTCTTATAGAAAAGCAAGGTTATGCTTTTGTGATCTCAATTATTTAAATTTGTTGAAATTTGTGCATAAAAAAATTTCTTTATAAAGATATGCGAATGAAAAATTTTAAATGATTGAGATCAAAAAAATATAATAAGAAAAATTGCAGAGTCGGATCCTCTTTTCTGTTAGTTTTATGCAAAGTCTTGATTTGATGCGAGCTCTGTTTGCTTTACGAAGAATGCGTCTGTGCACAAAAGATAGTATGAGGCCAAATCATTGGCGCTGGTTGTAATGCTATTTCCTATTAATCCAATTCACTTGTCAGCGACTGGCAAGTTTTCAAAAAAAAACAAAAAAAAAAACAAATTCAGTAGCTAAACTTGAACATTAACACTCAACAAATTATTAATTAGAATGCAAAAGAATATTGATCATAATTGAATAGTAAGAACATGTTCGTTTGACGAGAAGGATAAATTAGTCATTTCATCTTAAAATAAGAAGATTAATAATAAGTTCAAATAAGAGTTTATAATTAGATTTAAGAAATGGGAGATGAGAATGGTGGGTTGATTTCAGTTGGGAAATAAGTAACTTTCAAATTTTGATGAAAAAAATAGATATTTAGAAGTTTTTGATAGGTATAACATTAAGTATCCCTAACTTTCATTATTTAAAATTCTAGCTGTATATTTTATTATGGTTCAACATATAAGTTCTTTAAGAGCATCTACAAGACTACCCATTAAAATTGATTTTAATCATATTCTATCCATATTTATTAAAAATTAACTTTACTCTACCCTACTCTTATCCGTTAATATTATCAAATAACGAACGGTAGCAAATGAATAACGAATAATAATTAGTTTTATTATATTTTATAAATTAAACATCAAAAACTCATTTATTTCACACACATGTAATTGTATTTCCAATAAAAAAAATGTGCAATCAATTTCAGCTAAATTATTTTTTATAAAGGAAGAAAATTCAAAAACACGAATATATATTTAGGTGTGTCGGAATTGAATTGAATATATATTTAGATTTTATAATTAATTATATAGGGTAGCAGATATGAAATAGTCATTGCCCATATTCTTATTTATTTGATTAACGAAAAAAAATTTATCCATATTCATATCCATACTCAATAAACTAATAAAAAAAAATTTATCCGTACTCATTTTATCGAATAGAATACGGGTTAGATAAACGGCTAAAAAAAGTACCATTGACACCCCCTAGGCACTAGTAATTCATAATAGTCGCTCTTTACCTATTAAATTTCATCATTGACCATTCTTATTGTTTCATCATATGCATTCATCCTTTTAAATATTAGTATCTTTGACCGCATTGATATGTCAAATTATTTAAATTGACGAAGTACGCTTCTAAATGGATCGTGTGAGTAATTGCATGGCTAGCACTTGACCGCCTCCGTCAAGATACTTGAAATATATATATATATAGATAGTACGGCTAATGCGCTTCCTCTAATATATATTGTCTTTAATATATTAACAATATGCTTTTAATCTTCAAAATCTATCGAATCGGCTTTAAATGACAAATTTAAACCGTTCAAATCAATATTCTTAACGAGAGCTTCATTTTCATATAAAAAAAATTATGTTTCAAATTTATTTACTATCAAGTCAAATGGTCAAAATATTAAGGATTTTGTGCACATTTTAATGCATTATTTTGCTCATTTTTTGACCACTTGACTTGAAACTTAAATTTTTTTTATATGGAAACGAAGCTCTCGTTAAGAAAATTGGTTTAAATAGTTCGGATTTTTCATTTGAAACCGATTCGATAGATTTTAGAGGCCGAAAGCATATTATTGATATACTAATGGAAGCGCGTTAGCCGTACTCATATATATATATGAGGAGGGTTCAAATACACCTAAATTTTTGTGCACCAAAATGCACCTTATCTTTCAAATTCTTTTTCTCCATTTTCAAAGTCCGAATAGTCAATCCGAACCATTAGATGCGATCTATATATTAAGATGTACTTGGAGACCAAATTTTATATTTTTTGGAATTTTTTTACTATTTATTAAGCCACTTTGAAAATTACTGATTTTATATTTTTTTGGACCATTGGATCAGCGATTTTCAAAGTGGTTTAATAAATAGTAAAAAAAAAGTTTAAAAAATGTAAAATTTGGTCTCCAAGCACATCTTAATATATAGATCGCATCTAACGGTTCAGATTGACTGTTTTGACTTTGAAAACGGAGATAAAAGATATAAAAGATAGGATACATTTGAGTGCACAAAAATTTGGATGCATTTGAACCCTCCTCTATATATATATATTGCAACGCGATTCGAAGTATTTTAATTCATTATTGTTTAAATTTTATCGATTTTTTATGTACAAATAAAAGGGTATAACATTTCAACTTTAATTCGATTAGCATCAAAATTTATAAAAAATTACTGATGTATACATTTTTTTTTGGATTAAAACAGTGATTAAACCGGCATAAATTTTTCCAACTAATTAATTGATAATTCTTAATTTCTATTAATTACTTGACAATAATATTCTGTCTGTTCAACAAATGCATATTATTATTAACAACACTGATAGTAACAAACTCAAAACGCTATAGCTTATATTTCGGTCGTGTATAAAAAGCGTATAAGCCAAATTTATTAGTTTTATTGCTTTAGTTTTAATATTTTCGTTATCGACTTGTCATTAAGGATTTAAAGATGAAAATGAGTAAGCACGAAATATTCGATGAACACGATCTAGGCCGGCTAAATGAGTCGGGCCATTGACTTTGAGCTAAATTATTGAGTGGGTCAATATTGAGCCGAGCTCAATTCGAATTCATCTTTTCATAACCGAGTCAATCTGAGCCGAGTCAAGCCCTCCAAGCTTACTCAATATTTTCATCTATTTGAATTTAGCTAGGTTACGATCGATATATTATCAAATCATTATATTCATGCATCCATGGAGATTAAAAATTAAAGTATCTGAACTATTAATTTAGGCAAACTGGCGTTGCAGAATTAGAAGTAATATTTACCTTCATCAAATATATATATATAAAAAATAGATTTAAATGCAAATAATAGTTCGGATATTGTTAATTAGAAGAAATTTTTTAATGTAAATAATAGATTTATCAGAAGCAATATTTTAAACACAGTACAGATACTCAGATATATACGGAAGCAAAAATACATGATTGCAGTATCCCCTAGTTTAATTTTCATTGTTGTTGATTAATTTCTTAATTTGTAGCTAGTTATTAAGGTTTAATTGTACTTAATAAAAGAGCAAAGAGAAGGCTCCGCTGGTGTTGTAAATTAAGTTTGAATTAATGTTGCAAATTAAATTTATTTATCTGGCGACTAAATCAAATTAATTAGTTGTTTCAAATGTACAAATTAAAGATAGATTAAAACAACATCGAATAGACTGAAATTGGCGATCGAGATAATGAAAAGCAAAATATATACATATATTATGTTCATAGTCCAAGGTAGTAGATCTTTTTGGGTTTGAGCCAAGCTTTGGGTTTGAGCTGAGTTCAGACCGAGCCGAGAGAATTCAATGGACCGAGCCAAGTCGTACTTTATCCTTCAAATTTGAGCTGAGCCGAGTCGGACCTTTAATGAAGATTTAATGAGCCGGGCCAAGTTTCGGATTTGAGCCTACCCATTAGCAGGCCCACGATCAAGTATTATCTTCTGCTATATGTTTTATTCAACCAAGAATGTGGATTGAAACTGTTGACGCAAATGTAGTCTTCTCATCTTTTTGAATTTTTTTTGTACAAGTTACAGTACGAGTGGACGTAAATATATTCTGATTCTTTGGAATTGCATGATCCTGTTATTCCAACCTCAAAACAGATGAAGGGGTGGATTTTGAATAACACGATCCCTGTGATTCAAAGATTTACAGTAGTTTTATTTCCCAAGTAGAATTGCCACCCAAATGCTTCCATTTATATTTTACAGAATTTAGCATTTAGCATTCTTGGCCATTGACCAAGCACAAGACTCGCTCTCTTAGCCTCTCCATAACCTGTTTAATTGACAAAAATAATTAATTAAACTGACAGATATAGCATTAATGAAACTATGAAACGTATGGCAGCAAAAGGAAAATGTACACAGAAATGCAGATTGCAGTTCTGAATGTAATTCCTTGTATATTAGAAAATTAACCAAAAGGCATACTACTAATTCTTTCACATAGTATACCACCACTTTAGATGTATGGTGGATAGATTCATGTCATAACCTCTCTTTTGCACAATATACACATCTTGAGTGTGTTGTAAATGAAATAGCAGTGATTCAAGTACTTTGCATTTAAGAAATCAAATGAAAGCGCTTTAGGTGCTTTGAGATAGAGTCAAGTAAAAGCAGCTTCATAGGTTTAAACTTGAACACCAAAACCCTAACAATTGAAAGCTTTTATCCTTGCTACTTATTAGTTAGTAACATAGTACATGATGGAAATTGATCTTTGTAGTCAATAGTGCTTCATCTACTTCACCAAAAACCAATATCTTGAATTTAAAGTGATTTAATATTCACTTTGCTTTAACTAATCAAATGCAAGGTGTACAACAATTCTAGACACATGATTTATACCAAGTACTGTCTATACATCAATGAACTATGCTATAAACGATCTATGCATACCATACAAATTTTTGGGGCAATATAATCCAAGAGGTTTTTGTTTCTCTTTTGTGGGTAATCATAACGGGTGTAATTTTCAACTGTACCAGTCATTACAGTGTTTAATGTAACCACTAAACTGCAAATCTATGTAATGTTGCAAAAAGATCTCAAGATGGACTAGAAAGTAACAATTTCAAGATGAAATATTTGTTAGCTTTACTGTACTTAAAGCCTTAAACACTCAGCCTAATTTCTAAAAGATGGTAGCTTTTCATCTACTAATTAAAATTGTCCATTTGCAAGCACCATAAATCTTTGATACATCTATTGCACTTCACTCGATGTATTAATATTGCATACAAAAGGGCTTCACTACGTTGATACCATATTTTTTTTGGCAAAAATATGTCATTTAATTTGATCAAATTAGAAGTCTAATTAGATGCATCTTTTAGAAGTAGAGGGGCCTAAAATAAAATGCAGATAACCGCACAGTTTAGGGGGTATTGAGAGCAGTGCAGTTCTTTTTGCCATATCTTACCAAAGGAGAGCTCTTTGCCCATTTCTCAGCTGACTTGGCAACATCCTTAAGATGAGATGTATTAGGTAGCTGTGTAGAGAGAGAATAAGTGGAGTAATCTGTTGCCTCAGCCACCCAAATATTTTTTCTTTGATCTCTAGCACACTTTACGAGGTTTAAGAACCCAACCTAGGCCAAAAAAGGAAAAATAAATAATTGACAACCAGTGACAAGCACATGCATCTGTGCATCAAGGATATCGTAACATGTTAGAGGTTTTCCATTTTACACATATTTCGCCATCAAACCATATTTAAGCATCCACGGAGCTCTAAATGACTTAAGCGATTAACCCCCAAAAAAGTACAGATTTGTATATATTCATAATGACAAAAGGCATTACCAGTACACATATTGCAAGGGTAGGCATAATGTACAAGTGAAAGATCAAATTAATTATCACAGCTTTATTTTCTAGACCAAGCATCTAAAAAGTGTTTAGTGGCATTTAACACTGGGGTGATCATTTAACAGATCTACAATTAAGCGTGATAACGCAGATAAATCATGATACCAGCATTTTTTCTTATAAATTCTACTTTCTTTTTTAAAATTTTACAATGTTAAAATTATATATATAACATATACCCATACATTATAACATAGAGGAGGGATCCAATTACACCCTTTTTTGGTAACACTGGATTACACCTTATGTTTACAATGTCCAAACGGTCGATCCAAACCGTTCAATATGATGGATATGTTAAAATGTGATTGCAGATCAAAATTTACATTTTTCTGAATTTTTTTACTATTTATTAAGATGGGTACAAAAATTCAATGGTCTAAATATAGCAATTTTGTTAAATACTTAATAAATAGTAAAAAAAATCCAAAAAATGTAAAATTTGATCTGCAATCACATTTTAACATATACATCATGTTGAATAGTTTGGATCGACTGTTTGGAATTTGAAAACTTTGAAAATGGAGAGTGTAATTCGGTATCACCAAAAAAGGGTGTAATTGGATCCCTCCTCTATAACATAATATTATATGAGTTATATCAATTTTAGGTTTCTAACATCATTATCAATATACTAGTTCTTCACCACTACAAGGAATTCTCAAAACAAAATAATATGTAATTGATTAATACTTAAAAAATACAAAATCTCAAAGCAAAGTAGCGAAGTAATACTTAATAGTTCAAAACAAACAAACATTAAAATCTGTTAAATCCCTTAATGCACTCTTTTAGAGCTAAAATTATCAGCATTTCCCGTCATATGCTTTCTTTCAGATGATTTTAATGCAAGGGGCCCAAATCCATCTAAAAGATGTTCTTTAAAGGCTTTGGTCTCATTGCAAAAACAAGAAGGGCCAAAGATGAGATTGCATCAATTATGCAAAATGATAAGCGTTTTTAAAGGGTAGAGAGAGAAAACTACCGTGCTCCCTTCAAGGGTTTTACTAAATAACTCGAATGAACAATCATCTTCCATAACCGGAGAAAAGAAGCTGACAGCAAGGATGCAACTGCAAATTTCTCCTGTTTCTGTACTGAATTTGGACTTGGATCCAGACCCGTCTACAATGAAAACCCATTGCCTCTTTTGTTGACCTGATAAATAAACATCTCCAACAAGTAGCACCACTGCTGCTAAATCAAATTCACTAAAAAAGAGAAAAAGGCATAATGTCAGTTGCTTTCTTAGCTCAAATACAATTCACAAATTTAATTTGACATCCATGCCTCAGAAATCATCAACGTTTGTTGTTTCCTTTTTTATATCTTGGCCGATGGTTCTTCCTGATAAATTAACTTCTTTTTTCAAGAAAGGTGAATTATTCAAATTTCATTGTACAAATGAAAAGATTTTCTATTTTGGCCATTTCCACACAATCCATCAATAATTATAAGGGAGTAAAAAAACAGCAAAGTTATTTGGTATTAACGGTACATACTGAAATCACAATAGTATATGTCGGTGTTAGTAAGAACAAAGCACTACCAAGATCTATGAAAGACCACATATACAACACTTAAGAAACCAAAACAGAAATTATTAATATCCTAACCTTGCTAGAGGTACCTGACCTAAGTTGGACAATGACACAGCTCTGCGAGGTGCAAAAAATGATCTGTTCATCAATAGAAAAAGAAAAGGAAAAAAAAATGGAATTTTCAGGGACTGAAACAAGTAGGTATATGAAAAAGTTTCCTTATAAATTTATCCCATTTTAGTCACACAGGCTTCCATATGATTTTTTTAATCATTAACATGTCGAAGATTGCTCTCCAACAATATTACAAGTAATATTCCACATTTAAAAAAGAGTAACGAATACTATGTATATATAGTTTTTAAATCCAAAAATGTTGTCAAAGAATGATGGTAATACATAAATCAAGAAGCCTAAGGGGTACAAGAGGAGCATGGGAGTGCATCATATGTGTGAGAATGAGGATAATTTCCTAGATTGCCTTACTCAAAGTGATTAGCTTGTATAGATGACAAGGGTTTCCACATACAAGAGGACCCCCTAGCTTGCAAATAAAGAATATCACCACCATAGTTTGATGGTACCAGCCCTGTTACATGGTAGATTCCTCCTTCCATCAGATCCATTTTCTGTCAAATAAACAAAAAATATTAAACTAGCAATGAACTCAACGAGGAAATAGTTTTGAACCAAAAGATGCCTCCCATAGTGCAAACCCTTTCCCCTACCTTGTCAATGATGGTCAAAATCAAGACCAAGGAGGATAGACATTTCCCACTTGTTGCAGAAGTACAAAAGATTCATGTAAACTTGGTATTGAGGTTTTGACAGGATACAAGGACTTGCCTAGATGATCAGAATGATGAGCAAGGAGGATATTTAGACATTTCTAGTCTGCTGCAGGGTAAATGAGATTCATGAAACTTTATAGTGTTGAGGTTGTAAGGATAAAACATGACTACAAGACAATGCGCCCCTAAGCATATTGATAACTAGATAAATAACAAACATAGAAATGTCCCTTGTCACTTGCACATTCAGAATTAGTTTAAGATAAACAAACTACTTTGGGAGCCAAAGGTAAGTAGGGTTTGATAAAGTATGCACGTAACTAAAATGATCATTTTGCCTCATGCACCTATCATTTTGCCTTTCGTTGGATAAAGTACGCTATTTTAACTAATATCCAGTATTATGATCATTTTGCAAAAGTCTATCATTTACAATATGATATAATATTATGCCCTTTTTTTTTATTTAAGACATGCACTTAAAGAGCTTAGGATTCTGGTAATGGTTTAATGACATATTTCCTTTGGAGATTGCTACCAGCCCCCAACAACAAAAAATAAATTCAAACTTACATTTTTTTCAGTAGGGTTCCATATGGTAATCAGACCTTCCTTATTTCTTGATTTTCCAGATAAGCTTTTAGCACGAAGACCTACAACCCGTACTTTCATAAAGGGTGAAACATCCCTCGAGCCGAGCCCAGCTTGTTCAAGGGCATTCTCAATTTTCTTAATCAAGTTCTTTTGTTTAATATCCTTCAAAAAAAAATGAAATAAAGAACTGATAATAATAAAAAGAGGGATTGAAAGAAATTGGCTTAGATATATTTGGGTAGGATTGTAGGAGTTATGAGTGCATCCTTGAGAAGTCAGAATCTGCATTGTTATTGTTACTTCTTAAAAATTGAGGAATTGCACAAGAACTTTGGCAACTTCAGCATATTATCATATTTAATAGGGGCTCACACACAAAGTTTCTTATAAAAGAACCTGTTTCTTAGCTTGGTAGGAGGAGAACATCTTGAGCTGTTCTGATGTCATCCCGGCCATTAAAATCTCTGGCTCAGCCGATCTCTCTATGAGCTTTGAAATCTTTGCCCCTTCACAAGTTCCATTTAAGTTTGTGTCTGAACAAATCTCTTGTGATTTCAAAGTTATCTCCTCTGCTAAATTTGATCTCCTATAATAAAAATGTTTTCAGTACAGAGGTTATGAAGAGTTCCAATAAAAACTAATACAATATATCAGATTGGGACAATGACACTAGTTTAAAATTAAATAATTGCTTAACTCTGAATAAACAGAATTAGAACATTAAATCAATTAAATGAATATATAAATAAAATAAACTTAAAAAGGTAAAAAAAAAAAAAGTCAGACCTCTGGTGATACAGTTGAAGCGCTTTCATTTCCCTTCGCTCAGACCTCACAACAGACCCTCCATTACTAAGTCTGAAACACACACACATAATGTTCAGTAAAAAAGGATGTACCAACCTAAAGTTTGGATATTTCAGGTAAATAACGAGTATTTTTACTATCCGTACAAATGAAATATTGACCAGTAACCTCACCTCTCCTTGTACAGAAGGGGATATATCCTTTTTATCCCGACAAGCGTCAAGGGTATAGTACCACCCGAGCTTCTGACGCACCGAAATGCTAGAGGCAGCCCAATTCTTTTACCTATTGTAAACATCTTACGAATTATTACCATTCACTAGAGTTAGGCTTGCAAGCATTTGAAGAAATAACTAAATGAAAATAAAGAAAAAGATTCATACATAATCCTAGTGATTCATTCCAGCTTGCTCTGTATGTCCCATTTATATGCAACGAAAGGTTGACAGTTCCAGATGCCTGAAAAATTAAGATGAAGAGAAACTATTAATATATAGAGTTCAAATTTTTGGGTCCTTCAATGCTTATTTGTTTTTCTTAAAAATCTATTACCTCATGGAAAGAAATAGGCCCAACCCAGCCACATAAAGATGCTCCTGAAATCTACACCAAATTAGAAGATAAAAATAATGAATATTAAACCAAACTTGATGTACAATTAACATAGCAATCTGTTCTAAAAGATAAAATAATCACATGACATGACATATTTATACAAGTGGCTCCTGTATGGAAACATCCAAAAGCAGTTTTCGTGCCATTATATTTTCAACTTTCACAAGATTCCATCTAATTTTATATGTATTTTTCTTCTCTCTGAACTGGATTCACATTTAGTTGGAAGAGAAAAGGATACAGCACAAGTATAGCAAGTCCTGGACATTATATGTGCAGCACTGAGTTTTCAAAATTACCCGAATCTTCTGTCCAATGAAAATCTTCTTAGAGACCAACTGTTTGGTGAGTAATGCATCTAAAGAAGCCTCTATAGAATACCTATCATAAAAGAAAAGATAATGAACTAATGAATAAAAAACAACGCAAATATATCGTACAAGAGAGATAAGAAAATAGGCATGGAATGAGCCATTCAAGAAAGAATTTCAGTAACAAATTGTATACTCCTCTCAATCCCAAAATCACTACATTCGGCAGTCTGGACTTGTTCCAAAATCAACTTTACCACAAGTTAAGAATTTTTCTTACCATCCATCAGTCAGTTCGATTTTCATGTTGGGGCAAGTAGTTGCACTATTCCCAATTGGGCCTTGACTATTCGAGTCATTAATTTTGTCATCCAGTTTAATTAAACTTGGATTGGCACAAGAATTAATATTACAAACACATAGAATCATCGCAGAGGCTGGTGAAACATCCCCATCTAATATTTTCTTTATTGCCGATCGGTGGCCGTAGTTAACCTCCCTCTCATACCTGTCATGGAAAACATAAGTCAGTAAAATTTTAGAATGATTGGTCTTTCAAAAACATGCACGACAGGTTATTGTGGAAATTAGGGTCTATGCTCATGTTTTCAAAGATGCCTCCAAATAATACGTGTATGGTGCACAAACATCTCCCTGCAAAAGCTGACTGCTGAGTCTATAAAAAGAAATAATGATTTATGAAAAATGGCATCATTCGCTCGAATGCTGATGATTTTGCCCACACCCCCCCCAAAAAATAATAATAATAATAATAATAATAAAATATAAAATAAAGAAAAACCACAATTTGAATCAAATTAAAACCTGGTTGACAAGTTCCAAGGGAAAATTCAAAGTTAGGAGCGACTCAACATTAGTCATTGCATTATTGTTTAAATAGACAAAGAATGCCGGTGTAAATTGCAAACACAATCAGCCAACGATACAGTAAATAATAAGTAATGAATTGATAATAACTCTAGAAAGCAAGTGAATTTTACCTATACTTTAATTCCTCTAGAACATTGGAAACAGTTAAAAATTTGCCAGCAGCAACTGATGGGTAGCATCTTTCATATGATGCAAGTTTCCACACAATCCATTTATAGTGATTATTGACCCACCTAAAGGAAAGAATTATACATTAATGAAATTTATTTTCCAAATATAGAAAAGGCCTAGTCATATAACAGCAGCATTCCATTTAAGCACAGGTTGAATCTAATAAACAGCACTTTTGTAGTACTGTGCAGCACCATGCTGGTCATAACTCTACAGGCACAAAAGATTCAACTCATAGAGGTAGACCTGTTTGATTCCCGGTACCAAAAATAAGTTGCATCACAGGTATTCCACCAACCAAACATAGTGATTCTCTGGTAACATCAGCAACGAGAAAAGAAACCTTACTGTTTAGTTGCCTGTCCTGACAAGGCACCAGACTGGATCAGCAGAGCATGAAATTCATCAGAACCAACTTGGTTGAGTCCACCATTTTTAAATACAAATTTCTCGGCATTATTTGCATTTATTTGTTTAACATCATCAGACACATTTTCCTAACAAAATCACAATTAATTTTAGTTTCGAGTAAAAACAAGGAGTTCAGGGTTGAATTTGAAAATATTTTTACCTGGTTTTCATGGAGCGGGGGCCTGCTGAAAAATTCTCTGATGGTCTTTCTTTGCAAGTCAAAGGGATAACGGGTCGAGACACGTTCTTTCTGATATCCATTTTGTACTTTAGTTAACGAGGACGAACCTAAAAGAACGGTTTTTTTGTCAAATAAACTAAAGAACAAGTGCATTGTGAAGTATGAGTAGAATCCAATAGAAGTACACATATGAAGCCAAACATAAGCGAAAAGTAAAATCTAAAACTCAGGTACATATAAAATTGCAATTAAACATACTTCAATTAAGAACAACCAATCCAAAATATGCCTCTTTTGGCTCAGTTAACTAGTGTTCTAAAGTAGCAAATTTGTTTATTAAGTTAAGATTTGATTATGCAACTTTTCCTTGAACTTTGATAAATCACAACATAGCCCCATTTTGCCTATTTTTCTTAATTTAACCGTCGGGCAAGCAATTATGCCTCAACTATGACAAAAAGGTGAAAGAGTTTCTTTCTTGAGAAACAAACACATTTGAAATTGATATTTTATCTTTTTGCTTTTTAAATTTTAAATATTTCATCCATTCATTTTAAATGAAATGAAACACATAACAACGATGCAACAATTCTTCATTAGAAATGGGCATCAAAAGGCCCTCTTGGGCTCAAACTAAATACAAGTGAATCAACTTATAGAAGAAAAAACTGGACCAATTTGTTGAACTTCTTCAACTTCTAGCAAGCTTCTAAATAGCTAGCTATAACGGTTTTGGACCCAGAAAGCTAAGCTACGGGCTAAAACTGCGCTAATCAAGCTACGGCCGCTATAGCGATAATAGCTGTCCGCTATGCTACATGGGTTTTTTTTTTTTTTTTTCCTGAAAACATGATTTTGCAATTTTAATGGGCCTTAATGTCCATATTGGTTTTTTTTACTTTATCAAGCTATATCAATACAATGGAACATGTGCGGGCTATACCGCTATATCAATTAAATTTTGTATCATGCATTAATATATGGTAGTGGTATATTTTGAATATAAAATATATCGATAGTTTTTGAATTAGGGATATTTTGAATGACAATTTGAACTTTGTATTGATTTAATATGAATATTAGAACTTCTTAATTAATTTGGTATTTTTTTCTTGATGAGACATTTTTACTATTAGTAGAAATATAAAATATAATTTTTGAAATAAAAAACGCTATTTATAATAGCTTTCGCTATAGCTCCGCTATTCGCTAAAGCTTTTTTTTTTGTCTCCCCGCTATACCGCTATAAACGCTATTTAGAACCTTGACTTCTAGTAAAAAAGAGATATCCATACGTAAATGCTAATGAACTATTGAATGCTTGATGTGTTGCTCACCATCAAATGCAAAAGGCACACTCCTGTTTAATGGAGCAACAAACCTGGATCAAATATTAAGCTTTAGTTAGAATAATATATAGATAAATATTTTATTGTTGGATGAGATAGTAGACAGATCTTTTGTCTTTATTTATTTCACGTTAATCATAGATTTTTAGGAAGCTAGTGTATAGGTTTACAATCAAGGCTGGCAATCAAGCTGGTTTATAGATTTACAATTATACAAGTATGGTATCTCGGTGGCAATATAAAACTTTCAGTACCTTTAGAAAACTGTAGAATCCAATAACCACTATAGAAAAAGAGGTTAGGTGAAATCCAAATCCAATTGAAACGTAAGTTAGGTGAAATTAAGTCAAACCTGGAACTTCGGGGTCTTTTAAATGGGGCGACTGAGCTTATCTTTGTGGGTTTTCTCTTGGAGGGAAAAGCATTCTCTTTTCCTTTTCCAAAATCCTTACAAATTTGATTTCGTACCTCATTTGCAGGCACCCCTGTAATTCTATTTTCATGTAAGTCCATTTCAAAAGACTTTGGTGCTATCTCCCCATCCAATCTCTCTTTGTTCATAATTATCTCATCTTCTGATCTTAGATCACCGAGAAGGTTCTTAGCACGAGCTAGAGCATCCTTAGAGACTGCGATAGGTCTCCCACTGGCAGTGCTCAGCCCTTGCTGTGCTTGGCATGCATCTGGATGCGGTTGGTTCTCTGGCAAAATGAAGTTACATCGGTTTTCTTTTCCATGGTTGAACAGTTGCGTGGCTGAAAGGTCATTCTCATCCAATCCCAATAAGGATTTTGCCCTTGAAATGCCCTCTGAAGGAAACTTCCTATTATTCTCAAAGGTTCTATCTAAATTTGTGAATGTATCATTTTCTGTGGATTGATTTTCCCGATGCAGCTCTGCTACAACAAATATTATATTTAATGTCAGATTCTAGATTATTCACGCAGATCCATCAGAGAAACCGGTTACGTGAATGTTTATTTCAAGTGGTAACAAAATGGTCGCATTGGTGGAAGAAACCCTAAACACAGGCTAGTACCAGTTTGCTAGCTTTCTGATTCGCCAACCATTTTACAATATTTTGTTTGATGTATTACTATTTCACCTAAACTGGTAGACCTGAAATTTGTCATGCACTTGTTTCAACTTGGCCTTATACTATATACCTTGGTAAGGTACTGGCTTCATTGGAAACATTCCAGCCAGAACATAAAGGAACTTGCAAAATGTT
>CAXKVR010000524.1:0-20037 GCA_964058845.1 Carex sylvatica
CTTAGAGATTTTGTAACCTATATGGTACAATATCCGATACAAGAATTTGTATCATACAAAAATATTTCATTTGAATACAATGCATTTCTTATTTTTATTGAAAAAGAAATTGAGCCAAATAATTACTAAGAAGCAATAACAAGAAGAATTAAAAGCCCTTGAGAAAAATGAAACTTGGGTAATTGTTCCATTACCAAAAAATAAAAAATCCATTGGATGCAAATGGGTATATAAAACCAAGTTCAATAGTAATGGTTCTATAGAACGGTATAAAGCAAGATTAGTGGCCAAATGATATACTCAAACCTATGGTATAGATTATAACGAAACATTTGCACCGGTAGCAAAAATGAATACCGTTAGAATTTTATTTTCAATTGCTGTAAACAATGATTGGACCCTATACCAAATGGATGTAAAAAATGCTTTTCTTCAAGGAACACTTGAAGATGAGGTGTATATGACACTACCACTCGGCCATAAAATAAAAAATAGTTCTAATATAGTTTGTAGGTTAAACAAATCAATCTACAGATTGAAGCAATCTCCTCGGGCATGATATGGCAAACTTAGCTCATATTTAAATTCATGTAATTTTAAGATAAGCAGTGCCGACCACTCCTTGTTTACCAAAAATGAAGGAAAAAATATAACCCTTGTGTTGGTGTATGTAGATGACCTAATAATTACCAGAAATAATTTAGAGAAAATTAGAAAAATCAAATCCCAATTAAAAGAAAATTTTGACATTAAAGATCTAGGATATTTAAAATATTTTTTAGGAATAGAAGTAGCTTTTTCGGATAAAGGCCTCTTCATTTCACAACGAAAATATAATTTAGACTTGCTAAAAGAAACTGGCAAACTAGGTTGCAAACCGGTCTCTACACTAATTGATACCAAATATAAATTAAATACCGAGGATGGTGAACCATTAGAAGACATAAATCAATTTCAAAGACTTGTAGGAAAATTAATTTATCTCACGGTAACACGTCCGGATATTTCATTTTCCGTAAGTCAAATTAGTAAATTTATGCATACACCAAGAACGCCTCATTTGGAGGCTGTACATAGAATATTGAGATATTTAAAAAGAAATCCCGAAAAAGGCATAAAAATGAAAAATAATAATTCTAATGAAATATGTGGCTATTCCGATGCAGATTGGGCTGATAGCTGTGATAGAAAATCTACCACTGGTTTTTGCACATTTGTAGGCCGGAATCTAGTCACATGGAAAAGCAAGAAACAAAATATTGTGGCTCGATCTAGCGCAAAGGCGGAATATCGAGCCATGGCATCCACCGCATGCGAACTAATATGAATCAAACAACTACTTAGAGACATGAGCATCGAATTTGATCAACCTATGAAGATGTATTGCGACAATAATTCCGCTTGACATATTGCATCAAATCTGGTGTTTCATGAAAGAACAAAACACATAGAAGTGGATTGCCATTTCATTCGAGAAAAAGTCCAAGCCAAAGAAATCGAAACACCATTTGTGAGAAGCAAAGATCAATTAGCAGATGTTTTTACCAAAGGTTTGGATTCGACACATTTTGAGGATATCACTAGCAAGTTAGGATTGTATAACATATACATTCCTAGCTTGAGGGGGAGTGTTGAAAATAAAGAAGAATATCAAGAAGATTGATTTCATCATAGATCAAAGGGTCAAGAATAGACAAAACAGAAAATAAACTTTTATAGAATTAAAATAAACGGTAACATGTACCATATTGACATAAATAGCAAAATAGTACAACCGATAACTTAGATAGATTTTTTTGTATAAATAGATGTAAGAACTCTTGTATAAATCATAACAAATATACTTCAATACAATAATCTCCTCGGAATTCATAAAATCAACAATCATACAAGCATAATACAACAACACCATTCTAGAAAGTACAACATACTGTTTATGTAATTAGAAATTAGGTGAAAGCTGCGTGCTTTTTTTCACGAACCGTTCCCTATACAGTGCTTCTTCCATAAGGTTGTCTCTTTAATTATCCACTGTAGCACAACATCAGCTGATGTACCCCTTTGCTCAAAGATTTTTTAATTCCGCTGCCTCCAGATCCCCCAACAACCAGTAGCGAAGAACACCTCCCATCTCTTCTTAGCTCTAACATTCCCATGGTATCAAATTAAAGCTTCATACCAAAGGTCATGTACCGATTGGGCACCAATTGGCATCTGACATCCAAGATAATTGCATAATCCTTCCCAAATTTTCTTTGCAACGGAGCATTGTAGAAACAGATGAATAGCCGACTTCAAATTGTTCGCATCACAAAGTATAATATTGAGTTTAGTAGGTAGCGATCAAATTTGCTTTGATTTTTCTTTCAGAGTAACACATGTTTTAGTATTTGAAAATAAAAACAAATTTCTCAGATTGATTATTTTAATTTGTACCAAATCAGAAATGTGCCTAATTCCCATTCATGTTTATATTGGATTATTTTTTATAGTTGAATTTGATTGAAAAAGAAAAACCCTTGCCGGTATAGATCAGGGATATATATCTAGTTGTTGATGTATTGTTGGTATAAGTTGCTTTTTGATGCTATTTGCTATTTTTTTTAGGAATAAGCCCATGTGCAACATGCATTAACTAGTTGAAAGTAGCATTACAGAGAATTCATACAAATAAATTGCATTTAATTAAAATTAAATAACCTAAATATTAAAAATTACTAAGCTGCCTAAATCTTAAAAATTGCTAAGCTGGAGCAGCAGCTAGTACATTAAAACAATCCAAACGATTAGATGGATTGTAACAGGAGAGCCTACATAATTACCATAGAGGTGCTATTTATTATCTATGTGCTATTTGTTATTATAGTTGTTAAAAGTTGTGACAAATTTCAATTAAAAATGAGAAATAAACCTTGAATATGTGTTTTTTTTTTTATATTGTAATGTTATATATCTCTCTAGTTCTCTTGAATATGTGATCGATTAGTAATTTCTGAAATTTGTGAAGTTGTTAGCATTTTTTCACAGAGACTTAATTATAACAGATTTTCATTTCCTTTACAATATCATTAGTTCAATTATAACAAATTTTGTCTTTGATTTAAAGGTGAAGCTAAGTTATGGATTTCGTTGCGGAACAAGCTCAAGTGTTATGTGTTTCACCTTGTTTTCAATTAAAGAAATGTAATCTACTGTGTTAATTTAGTGTACTGGTTATGTATAGACTATTGATATCAACTAATAGAAATAGCAAATTTTAAAAAAAAAATCAATTAAAGAAATGTAATTTTGGCACACGAGGATTGTAAGCATAAAGAAAAAAAATTAATTTAGTTCATTTTTCCATTCTTTTAATAAACTTGTGTCTTTAATTTATAAATGCAATATATTTTGAAAAACAATGAATCAACTGTTATCAATCAATAATGATATATAACAATCTAGAATGGGTGTATATTGGTCTTTGTCTCTTGTTACATAATACAATAGACTTTTTCTATATATAATTCATCTTTTATCTTAATCTTTCACTTGCCGAACATGAGCTCCTTAGTACTCTTTAAGCTCTTAATATTTCACCCCTTAATTCATGTTTTCGAACGGAGCCGGAGTGCACTGACACACAGTACATCGTGTCAAATAAGAGATTAAGACAAGTTTTTCCCTTTTTATTTGTTCTCTGTTTTGATTATATTACAGATAAATAAGGCTTTACGGTTATTGAGAAGATAGGCCCGTGGGCTATAAGCCTTGAATTTCACCAAATCCAAGAAACAGGAAAAATAAAAAATAGCCCCTGATTTTAATGAATTCGGATCCACAGGTACGGAGGGTAGAATTACTAATTAGCACGAATCTTAACATGAACCCCTATATTTACAATAAATATTGAATTCGTAGTAACAAAGTACAGTAACATAATAACAAAATCAATGCAGAATACTTTTATTAACAATCAA
This sequence comes from Carex sylvatica, assembly GCA_964058845.1. Classification (NCBI taxonomy): domain Eukaryota; kingdom Viridiplantae; phylum Streptophyta; class Magnoliopsida; order Poales; family Cyperaceae; genus Carex; species Carex sylvatica. The sequence goes on from CAXKVR010000524.1 coordinate 3,960, forward strand.
CATCCACTTAAAACAAAAACAAAAAAAAGGAAACATCCATGCATGGGTCCCAAGTTGTAAATTCTGAACTTCTTAAAACTATAATATTCTGAGTTTATCTGTCCAATTGAAGTATATATATATATATATAACTTTCATAGATCACATCCGGCCAATAGACTTGAACAGACCAAAGAGTAAAGAAAAGGCTTTCTATACATTATAATTATAAGTTAACAACTAATATTTTAATTAAGAGATTCAAACAAAGCTGGCGACCTTCATTGAATATATGCAGCTCTGTTTCTCTCTCCATATTTCCCACAACTCCAGTGAGTAAATTATTAAGAATCAAAACTCAAAACCCATACAAAAATAATTAAAGAAAATTAGGATGAAGAACAAACACTGGATTTTTCTTGGAGAGAGATAACAGTCTCGAATGCACCAACCAAAGACTTAACCTTACTTTTACGCGTCTCCGCAAGTTTACTTGCTGTTTCCTCTATGACATGATTAAACAAACTTCTTGCCGCACCATTCTTGTCTCGTGGCGAGTCTTGGTGCCTCAGTAATACTGCTTGTGTACCAGTTGGAGGTGTTGATAAGGTAACACTGAAAGAACCACTAACTCTCTTCTTTCTTGCCACTTTGCTAACTCCTGTTCCACCTTCACCTTTGTTTATCACGTTACCCAATTTCGCACAGCGAAATTTGATACGGGTCAGTACATTGGTCTCTGCCTGCACATTTATGACTTTGCCCCTACGAAATCCCATTTTATGAGGAGGCAGAGGCGGCTTGGGATAACTCTGTGATACCACCTTTTTCTTACCAATATAGTCTTTTTCTGAGAACGAACTGCTACTGGCACTAGATAGTTTACGACCCGGGGCTACCTCTTGTTTAGCCTCAATCATATAGATAGTCTTTTCTTTCGTATTTTCAGCATTGGGAACAGATCCTCCAGAGCTATTCGGACTGTTTACGGGCAAAGAGGTGGGTCCCGTGCACTTTTTCAATTTTCTTAGGGAGTTCATTGGTGGTTTTACCAAAACAGGTTGCTGAACGGGTCTGAGAACTTTTACTTCACCTTCACCTTTTATTGGTCTTGTGGTACTGTTGTTTGGTAATCTGGGTTTATTAATTAGGGGCATGGCTTTTCTCTCCCTGGGTATTGGCTGAATTGAAGCATCTGGCTCTTTCACTGTACCATCTTTTGGTACAACATTTCTCTTTCTAGTAACATTAGTTTTAAGAGAAACCTCATTGACTTTCTCTCTTTCAATTTTTTTAATTATAATTTCTCCTTTTTTACCTTTGCGTGATTCTGAACCATTAATTCTAGTCACCTTCGTATTCTTAGTCATCTCCTCCATTTTTACTGATTCCTCTTTCGAATGAGAGATCTCTGCCACCAGATCACGATCAGATGTCAATGCATGATCATGCATGCCATCAGGATCTGACACCACTACCTTCATGCTTAGGGAATCCTCTGACGGCTCCTCTGCCAATGGAGCAGATACATGTCGGCTCAGTACTGGGCTTGAATTCACACTCGGCTCTCCGTTAGAGATTGTAATTTCATGGATAGAAGAGGCGTCAGAGAGATCAAAAACCTTCTTTTCAAGCATCTCAATTTGAATTCTATCTCTCGGTGCATCAAAAGTAGCATCTTCAACAAAGGTAGCCTCTTTATCAACAAAAATATCCTCTTGTGGCGGTGATATATTTCCTTTAAGTATTTCTTGTTTTCTCAGCCTCTCCTTTTTACCAGAGACACGAAGTTCAGGGTTCAGCACAACGCCCTGGATGCCACAGTTTCCTCTCTGTTTGGGACGAACAGGAGGCCTCCATTTAGACTCTGAAGTATGTTGGTGCCCATATTTACATAAGTCATGGCAAGAAGAAACAGGAGCCTTCAGGTAATTTGGTATGGATTTTGCATTAGTGATAGGTGGTGAGGTGCTGCTATTGGATCCGGTGCCGAGGGTTGTGTGTCTCCTCCTATGTGTAATGGGGGCTTTTTTGGTAAATTCACCACTCATCTCTAGTTGTATGAAATTGTAAAAACTGATATTGCAGGTGCACTGTCAAAGACAAAAAGAATTAGAAGTTCGATGTGGATTAGTTAAATAAAGGATTCTATGCTGGCTGGTAGGCTCAAACTGTATAGTTTTTAAAAATTGTACATACCAGTAGGGCTGAATGTTATTTGTATTATGAAGATTTGGTTTTATAATCCCCAATCAAATGGACCAAGAAAATAAATCTGAATTACTCAACTCACATGCATTATGATTTATGAGTCATAAACTCATAATAGTATATGGATACAATATATATAACAATCCTTCCTGACCAAACAAACTTCATTATTATTATAGCAGCTTTGCTCTTATTATACAACAAACTTTTCCAATACGGCTTGTTTAGATGCCAATACAAGTAAAAGAAAAGATTTTATAAATAGAAAAGGAAAAGAAAAGGAAGAAACAAACAATAAATATGCTAGAAATTTTGCAGGTAAAAAGTAATAAAGGATGGAGAAAAAAACATAGAGTTAATATGTTTGACCACAGATGTATTGTTCAATAAACAACTCAAGAAAGTATAAATTAAAGTGCTTAGAGAATCAGATGCAATACATAGAAACCTGAAACATTGCATGAAAGTTGAAACATATGGAAGACTAGGGTGCAAAATGGGACCAATGTGCAAAATTTACCAATTAATGCAATTATTTGATTTTCTCTTTGTTTTTTGAGGCTTCTTCTTTAAGACCAAGTTCAATGTATTCATCAAATCATTGTAAATTGAAATATTTTATGGAAGTAGACCAATTAAATTATCAAAATAACATAATCATACGCCGCGTACCTAAACACAGAAAAGATATATCATAACCTTGATTATTATAATTTCATAGTTCATAGCATGCTTCAAATAGGATACTAAAATTCAAACAAATATAACAACAAAATCATATGCAAATCTACTAAAATCACCCAAATTCATGATAATACCTAAAATAAGAATCAACCCAAGACTAATTGGTTAATTAAAAAAATTACACATAAATAATTGTAACCAATTTTCCTTTATACGATAAAGTCAGAAACGAATAAAAGCATGCAGACTGCAATTAAATTAATAAACAAAAAATATTTAAAGGAACAAGCAGGAAAATAAAAGAATCTGATGCACACGTGGAATTAAAGCTAGAAAGAACAAAAATAAACGATCAGAAGATAAAATATTTAAATGTACCTCAGATTAAGATTGCGAAGGAAGAAATGCGAGGAGCGTTTTGTTGGAAGCTTTAACAAGATGCCTTTGAAGGGAAACAGAAACAGAAGCTATGCTATGCTATGCTATGCATTAATGCATGCATCGTCGCCTGGTGAGAGAAAACGATAGCAACATTAATTTTATCTCTTTTTTTCCCTTTTTAGTTTTTTCCGTAAATGAAGACATGGGTAAATTTTTTACAGAGAGAAGAAAAAGGCAGAAATGTGGGACCCACAGCTGTGGGCCCACAGGGGATCCAAAGCAGGCTTTGATTGATCAAAACAGAGTAGTTTTATCTTCATACAGCCTTGACTATTGAATCAAAACAGCACTGCATATCATCCATGCGCTGCAAAAAGTTAAAAGTATTATGTTAAAATATTGACGCACAACACTACAGAGCCCGACCCCTTTGCGCTTTTAATCAACTTATTGAGTAATTGATTGATCAATTAACTAATTGGCTTAAAAAAGCTTGTTTTGCTTTTGCTCCTCTCTCCTCTTCTTCTATGATTCTATCTAATTTTGCTTTCTCAGTTTCTACGTCAAAAGAATAAAAAGATGGAACGAATTATGTATTTCCTAACTCTTTTATAATCGTAGCATACTCGCTCAACAGATTCCTGGAAAATGCGATGGGCATCATGCCACAATGTGTTCAAATGTTGCCCAAAATAATTCAGTTTACGGATGACACGGTAATTATCTTAGAGAAAAATCCTATTACTCTGAAAATAATTACAAGGATTTTAAAGGCCTATGAAGAGCTAACAGGTTTAAAGATAAATAGGACCAAGTTTGTCTTTGTCTCGGTAGCAATACCACAGGAACTAAACCAAGTAGTTCAGAACATCTTGCATTCTCCCCCAGATAAACTACCTATCAAATACCTGGGTCTACCACTATCCATCAAAAAGCCAAAAATAATATACTTCCAACCAATGATACAAACAATCCAACGGAGGATCGAAGGGTAGAAGTCTAATTTCTTATCATATGGGGGTCGAGTCATTCTGGTAAAGGCGGTTCTCTCGGCAATCCCCCTACACTTCATGCAGGCAACGACCCTACCGAAGGGAGTAATCCAGCAGATCGATAGGTTGCACAGAAATTTCCTATGGCGAGGGAATGGGCCGTGCAAGGGAATCAACTGTCTAGTAAATTAACGGTATGTAACCTAAAGGAAAATGGGGGTATGGGAGTAATTTCACTTGAGAGCCAAAACCAAGCTCTTTTAACAAAATGGCTGTGGAGGTTACAGCATGACAACGAAGGTCTTTGGGCAAATACGATACGGCAGCTCTATGGATACACGGAGGCGACACAGCTGCGGGGCACTTAGCCACCGTCGTTCTTCCTAAAGGAACTATCGCAACTGGTGCCGTTGTTTGCTTGCTCCACAGAAGCATCACCGATCACTCTGAAAATTTGATGGAAATGGACCAGCACGGGATTATTCACAATAGCATTGGCATATCGTATCTTGCACGAAACAGGTATTAAATCAACATATCACAAAGTGTTGTGGAAACTGAAAGTGCCGTTGAAGGTTAGAATATTCATGTGGCTAATGATATCGGACAGTATCCTCACTCAAGAAGCATTAACAAACAAGGGATGTGCGGTAACAACAGGATGTGCGCTTTGCAACAATGGTGTATTAGAAACAAGGGATCACCTTAGGGGCGCAACTGAACCTGCCAGCAGTGACGAATAATGATTCTATTGAGGCATGGTGGGAGGGAAGAAGGAGACTAACGGGTCAAGAAAAAATGCGCTGGGATATCGCGTGGGCGGCAGGCTCATGGGCTATCTGGAAGGAGAGAAACAGGAGAATTTTTGCGCAAAAAAAGATGGAGGAGTACATGCTTATAAATGCGACAACCATGGATGTACATAACTGGACTATGTTCCTATAACCAAATAGTTAGAGGGGGGATGAGAGGCATTTATAGAGCTTATTTCACTAAGTAACAGTAGTGGATGGTAATTAAGTAAATATTTGTAAATATTGCTCTGAATTAAGAACTGCTACCTTGTCACTTAACGATAGTAGCAGAAATGTAATACTTCTTTTATATAATAAAAATCTAGCTTGTTGACCATAAAAAAAAAAACTCTCTAATAATCTCGGTTTTAGAAACTTTGAACGAATTATGTCTTTTGAACGAATAATTTGATCTATCTTCGTATTTGAAAATTTCAAGAGTTGATCTTAATCTATTTGACGAGCTAAATATATTATGTTGATGTTTTTTTTAAATTTTATTTTTATGATATTGAAAATATAAATTTACTAATAACTCGTTGTTCGACACACTTATATTATAATTTAAACATGATGAACTTGAAATATTATAACTTTCAAACAAAAGCACTTTGATTATCAAATAGATTAAAACCAATTATTCAAATTTTTGCGTGATGTTAACAAACTCTTTTAATAAAATAAATTTTAAATTATTTTGCTCATAAATCCTACTCTACAAGTTCATAATCATGTTCGCATGATAGTGGAATAGATTAAAAGTGAGAAAAGACGAAATTTGGAATAAACTATTATTTTATAATATTTCAGTTGTGTTTGATTGAAAATGAAAAAATGAAAGAGTGAAATAGTAAAAGCGTATGGGTAAATTAGTCAATTTTATCTATTGAAAAATGTTAATTTTTCTGTTTCACCATTTTCATAGAATAGAGAATTTAGTTCATAGAGGAATAGAGAATAAATCTATTTGTAAAAATAAAGGATTTTACTATAAAAGTTCAAATTCAATTTTACTTTATTTTTATTTTTACTCAATTCTTTTCTTTTTCGATTGGAATAGATTATATATTCAAATCAATTCTCCTATTCCTTCCTAACCGATCCTAAAGACCAAATAAACATATATATATGTTGAACTTTTAGAATATGATGTTTTCGTGGTAACATTCCTCCACATGTTTCAAAAAAATGTGTACATTGTTCTTTTATTAAGGGTATGTTTGGATATGTCAAGAATAGAATCTATTCGAAATGGTAATATACATTCAAATAATATTTTTGTCATTCAAATAGCTAGAATAGTTGTTATTATCTATTCCTTATAAATATTTAATAAATAACTACTATTCAGAAAGTGTGAAAAGAGAGGAAATTTTTTTTTTTTTCGGATTTCCGCCAATACAGTTCCAAAATAATAAAATTGATATCACTTCTGTTATCTCCACATCGTAACAATTCGTTTGAGACCCCACTTATTTATATTTCTTCTTAATTAGCACATTATTAATACTATTCTTTATCAATCACAACTATTCACTATTCCAAATATACAATCCAAACAACATTTTACTAATCTGAATAACACTAATTTGACACTAATCTAAAAATCACTATTTTTTTCTCTATTCTTAAATTTTCACTATTCTAACTATTCTAGCTCCCATTCAAACGTACCTATATTTGTTAGTTTTAACCATTTCAATGAATTTTGCATAAAGACAAGTATTTTTTTTTTTTTAAAAAGAGGAAAACTTGATAGGCTATGTCAAATATTAAGAGGAGAAAGAGAAAAACCTTGATAGCCTCTGTCAGGGAAACAAATCTGCTGTGATTCTTGAGAATTACAGACCCTGCTTTTTCTAATCTATCCATTCATGTGTTTTGAGATTTGTGCATGTAAAATAATAGATTTTGAGATTTGTGGACTTAAAAAAATAGAGGTTGGATTTAGAAAAGCAGGTCCTGGGATTCTTTTGAGAATCACAGCAGATTTATTTCCCCTGTCAGATATTAGAGAGGTGAAAGAGAAAAACCTTCACAACTTCTGTCAATTATTTTTTAAAGGAAACAAAAAGACAGAAAGAGGAGATAACAGCTTCCACTGTATATAGACAACTTGATTATTGTCATCTGGCACTCCGGCTACCATCAATAAGCAACTGGTGCACCAAATTGAGAATTCATATTACCTGAACCCTGAGGTAACATAAACATAATCTGCTTTAGCACGAACATTAAAGAGTCTCCGTGAATTCTATTTCAGATTGGATTGGTTCGAACTCTGATCGTACGATCCGGATCTAGTTTCAAATATTTTGTTACCTCAGAGGATGCGGACACCCAAATTGAAGGGTCTCTAACAAGCTCGATGAAAATGAATCACGCACCCTTTAACTTCTTTGATGAATATATATAGATTATGAAAATTAAGATTAAAATTAAAGTTCGATGAATAGTAGGCCTAATACAAGTGGTGATAGACTTATCTTTCTAAAAAAAATGGATGTCGGAGTTACTATGAAATCTTTATTTACAAAAAAATAGAAGACACAGTATCTAGTTTGACAATTAACAACACTAAAATAATTCTAAAATGCTGGAAAGGAAAAAAAATAGTTTTAACTGCTGACATTTTAGTTGTACTTCATGTCTATTTATACTAGGAACTAGAGGTGAAAACCGGTCGATATTATCCGACCAAATCTGAATCTGTATTTAAAAATTAGATACGGATATTTTATATCTAGATATCCGTGCGGATAGTGGTATGGATATGATTTTTTGAATTTTAATTATCTGTATACAAATAGTAGATATATATATTATATAGTTTAATATATATTATAAAAATATTTATGTATGTATCTACGAATATCCGATATTTAATTTGTATCCGTATGTATCATCTAATATCTGATCCATATTCGAAAAAAAAACAGATACAAATATAATTTAACACTATCCAATCCTACTGGGAACCCATGTCCTGATGTACATATGGAATACATCTAAAATTATGAATAAATTGAAGTAATGAATGTACCTAGTAGTTAAATAATGTACAAAATACTTCCAAGTTTTTAACCGTTTAACGAGTTCAATAAAAAAAAAAAACCCATCTCTTATGGGCTTATAGCCTTATATGTATAGTTGTGAATAACCGACTCAATTTTCGTTTCCACCAAAACACATAACCACGACAGGGAAACTACCTCTTCACATCATCTCTTTATGGTCAAGCAAAGTTTACATTTGTACAATAAAAATATTTCCACCCCATAATTTCCATATAATCGTATATACCTTAATTTAAAATGTTCCAAAATACACCAACTTTTTTTTTCTTTGGGATTGTAAAATAAAATTATCATTACGAGGGTCTAAATGTTTAAAAATTCAGTAACAATTATTAACTACTAATCGATATAAAAAATTTAAAAAAATAACGGGCCCACCACATCATCCATGTTTCCATATTTCCATGTAACCATGGTTTGTTTTCACTTTTCCCTCTTTTCCCACTTCTCTGCGCTCTATATAAAATTTTGATTTGAGATACCTCTCTCAAAGAGGCGCGCAAAACAAAAACCCCACAGAGCACACGCACACAAAATTGGGATGACAGATCAAGAAAGAGACGAGCGATCTGAAAATGCATCAAAGGAATTCGATGTTCCCTCCCCATACGAAGATTACTCAAATATGTTGAACAATTTCAATTCCGATTCAGACTTGATGCAAACTCCATCTCCTTCTCCGCCAGATCTTATCCAAAATTTGAATTTCTGGGGTAACTATGCAGTTAACGAGAATTTGGTTAATTTGCAACAAAGTACAGACCAAATTGTTTCTTGTACAAAGGGTAAGTTAATAAAATCCTTCATCTAATCGTCTTTGTTATTCTCTTTTTATTCTCATTTCATTTTCCTTGAAATTTTTTTTTACCCTTTTCAAAATTAGTTAATGAGCATTTTACATTATTATTTTTTTCAGAATTTAAGGGAATATACATATAGCCGAAACAGCATTTTACATTATGTCACATTACTACAATGAATCCACAAATTAGACTTGATTAAAGACAATGAAATCGAAAAAATAAGTTTTTGGCATTTAATTTACCATGAATTCCAACAAAATATCCAGTATCCTTATTGTCTAAAATTAAAATTAATTACAGGCAAGAAACTTCTAGAAGCCGGCTTATCTGAACCGTTGGACTGTCGCAAATGTGATGTTATGAGAGAGCTCATGCATACCAACGGTAAGTATAGGTAACTCCGTAACCGAAATAATTTTACAAACTTAAAAGTTCCTTCATGGATAATGTAATTGTTTAAACATGATTTGTTTGGGATTTTAGGTGAATTTCTCACTGTACTGTCTATCCACGGGCAGCCCGGTGTTTTCTATCATGCAACTTTGGATGTTTATCGCTACACTGAGGGTTTTCCACAGGCTGCCCACCAATCCTATATAGAGTATGCTTTGATTATCAAACTTCATAAATATTTTTTATGCATCTAATTAGGTTTATGTCAGTTTTATAATTGATAATTAATTGGTCCTTCTATTCATACTGTTATTTAGAACAATCAATCAACAAAACCAAGTAGACCTCTGCGAGAGGAGAAATATACAGTGCCAATATACTTGTGAAACCTATTTTCATGTTCTGCTTTGATCATTATTCACTTAATTGTTCTATATTTCAGTCTTAAAAATCAGGATTTGGATTGGATCAAGCGGTTCCTGTCAGAATATGGTGCAGTCAGACAGAGAGAAAATTATAATGTCATAAAAGATTGTCATTCACCCTTTTATGATATTATATGTGCAGGCGCTAACTTGAGTGATAAGCCCAAAGATGCTCCAGGTTACTATTTTACATCATATCATTTGGCACCGGTATCACCCCCGTAATGTACCTCAGTATTGCATTCAATTATTGAGCAGGCATGACTCAGATTGTCTGACATTTTATTTATGGATTAATTCACCACATAAATGTCAATATATAACCTAAGATTGATGCTCATCATACTGGTACAATACCAATTGCAGTACTAATCGAGAGTTTTAATTTCAACGGACATGGAATTTATTTTAGGTAATTGTGAGGTCAAGGATGAGGATACAAGCTCTCTTCTAGTTCATAGTGAGTTTGCAGGATCAAGCTTAGTGTGGAAAAAATGTGCCGTGTCATGACTAACACGCCGTGACTTTGGTCTCATGTCGTGACCAAGTGAACAGTGATCCGTGCCGTGCCGTGACCAAAATGTGAAGGGGTGGTCACGACTCGCGTGCCGTGACTATTCGCGTATCATGTCCAAACGTAACCAGTCACGTTTAACTATTTTTCATAATTTAAGTTAGTTTATTCATGTTTCACCATTTGATTAAGACCTAATGGGTCTAATTATACGTGACTCGCGTGATTACGTGCCGTGCCGTGATGGGATATTTCGCGTGCCGTGACCAAAATGTCAAGAGGTGGTCACGGCACGCGAGTCACGGCACAGAACAGTAACACATGCCGTGCCATTCCATGCCGGCTCCGCCGTGCCATTTTTCCCACACTAATCAAGCTCCAATATCGAAGCAAAAACAGAAAGTATCGATCAAATCTCTATAGGATATGAGTCGATGGTTCTTATGTATACATTAATCTTTGATTAATTACAGCGGAAATTTTCTATGATTAGATAACTTGGGTTCTTCGGAGGTTTTTCAGATTGTAAACTCTGTTTACAGATTTTGTTTGCTCCTTAGAGTGTTATTTCATACTTGTTTTTGGCATTCTTATAGATTCAATTACTAACAACCAAACAAAGCACGCTTTAGACAAGGTACACAAACAGCCATGCATGACAACGGCAACAAATAATATATCAACTAGAAGTCATGAAAAGACCAAAATTCATATTATGGCACAGGTATTATAAATTTATCATTTTTCATTTCATATTAATTATTTCTTTCCTAGCAATCGAAGAACCATAAAATTAGAAAATTGAAACAGAAAGAGGATGGAAACTAAAACCAAACCAAGGATGTCTTGCTCTGATTTATTCGAATGTCTGGTTATTCAATTATTTGTAATTCAACATTTTGCTAAGTGACAACGGGGCTTGTTACCAATCAATTATGTGAAATCAGAGGAAGAGGACTGCGGAAATGCAACCGAGCGAGATAGCAAAGTATTTTCACCTTCCTTTGGTGGAAGCTGCTAAGAAACTCCAAATCTGCACCAGCTCTCTCAAAGCTATATGCCGCAAGCACGGTATCACTAGGTGGCCTCAGAGAAAGGTCTCTTTCTCTCTTTTATGTGTGTTTTTGTGTGCCTGCATGTGTTTATTTATTTTAACAAGTAAATATGAAAGATTTACAGAATTGAAGGATATGCATAACAAAATTAAAATTTGATGTATATTATGAAAGGATTTACAAAATTGAATAACATACAATACACATATTGAATAGTTGATGAATAGATACAAAAAAGATAAAATTTGAAGGTTATATAAGAGATGTTAATTCTTTTATTTTAAATCAATCCAGATTAGAGCGATAGACACCAGGATTGTAAACTTGAAAAAGGATTTGAAATCTCAAAATAGTAGAAGCAAAATTGCAAACCGGATCAAAACAGAGATAAAGTGGCTCGAAGAGAAGAGGGCAGCGATATGCTCAGGTATTCAACTTCTGTAATATTTGTTTTTCTGGACTATATTTATATTTACATTGATATATTGTCGCAAAGGAATAAAAAAGGAAAGAAAAAAAACAAGGAGATACCTAACATTATACAGATATAAACTATTTCCTACTTAGCTTTGGAGAATTGGTGGTATATTGTAGCAGAGAATGAGATGTATCAGAGCAATGATAGGTTACTATATATATATTAAGGCAAATGATAAATTTGTTACAACATGGTTACTATATATTTGCCTCACTAAATGGTGTTGTTTGCGTTCATGAAATATCCGATTAGGAGTTCAAAACCCTCTGATTAAGGACCAACAGCATGATGGCCATGGAAGGAGATGGGAATGGGCTCTACTAATTGAATGAATTTTGAAATTTTGGAGTTATCTCTTTGATGGCTATATACTTGTAAATATTTGTATGTGAAATTTGCTTGTTTGAAGTGGTTCTGTTATTGTGAAGGGTTGGAAGTCTGGAACTTTTTCCAAAGATGTTTTATTAGTCAACTTCCTAGTTCTGTTTCCTGTATTCTTATGTAAAGTTGTTGATCAAGTTCCCATAATGTAACTTTTTTATCATAATCAATTTATCTGTTGTGCTGGTGTTAAATAAAATTTGTTGTGACATATTTCATTTTTGCAGTGATGGAAACACAAATCAATGGTAGAGTAACAAGACAAGTAAATTTTGAATTACAAAAATAAGAGTGAGGCTATGATAATATGCATATTGTAGATCGACTCATGCTATGAATCTATATCTCTATTTTCAAAATTCAACCAATCGATCCGAACTGTTAAATATGATTTTCATATGAAAATGTACTTGAAAACCAAAATTTTATATTTTATAAAATTATTTTACTATTTATTTATGTAGCTAGAAAATCACTTGATAAAAAAAATTGTACCATCCGAAAGCACCGATCGATAACAATAAAACTATGGTCATGACAACTTTTTGGCTGATATATTTTTTGCTTCTTGATATATATTATATATATATATTGTGCTGACATTTTGCATCTGTAGGTTTTAGTATCTTCTTCTTTATCGAGTAGATAAAATAACAAGTCAAAAGAAAATGAAGAAAGAGGAAAAAAATTATCTTTGACTTTACGCTCTGTTAAACAATACTTAGCTGTTCACAAATCAACCAGCACTCACATGCCAATAATCTCACAAATAAACAATAAGATTCGCCATGAAGAAATATATTATTTTCCTCAAATCACATGCATGATCATGGATTCATGGCACTAAAAGGAGCAACATGGCCAGAGCAGTCACTGTCGCTGCCGCCACAAAAGACCCCAACGAGGGTTTAACTCCAGCAATGGCCCGAGAAACACTCATAGAAGAAGGTGGTGGAGATGGTGGTGGAAGGGGGTGTGCTACTACTGACAACTTCATGCCACCATAGCAATATCCTAAACTACAGATGAAGTAGTAGTGCTTCGACTCGTTCAGCTGGACTGCATAGCCGCGGCCTTTACTGTAGTTCGATATCGGGTTTGTTGCATCGCACTTGTTGAATGCTGATTCGTTTACTTGCATCACATCGGCTTGATTCTCAGTGTACTGAAATACTGCAGAAATAACAATTTGTCAATGTCAGAAGATGAAATTCTTTGGTTTCCCTATATATATATATATATATATATATATAAATGACAAAAAGTTAAAAAGATAAATTATTTCGATTATAAACTAGAAAATAAAAGATGGGGTCATATCTATGATAACATTTCTTCCGGGGTCATGCATGTTGTACAAAAAGAATACTAATGTCAAAGTAAATTTGCAATCAGAAACTTCTTTTGTTCATTCTCAAACTAAAAAAAAAAATGGTCCAATTCTCAGGAAAAGAATTTATCAAAAAAAATTTCAAAAGTACTCGATTTTATTAATGTTAAGAAGATCAATAAACTTAAAAATCTGTAATTCATATTTAATAAATAAACAATTATTTAAATATCGCCCTAAACCACCTTTCATGTGCAATAAGCATTCTGAACATTTAGACAATACATTGAAAAAAAAGTGAAAATTTTGAAAATCCAGACAAAAACTAACAGAATACAGAATAGCAGATTTTCACAAAGAAAAATTACAAAAAATTAAATTACCTAGCCAATCGCCAACATGGACTGTGTTGTTCTTCTCCCAATCAGTATAGTTGATATTTGGGAACCACTTAATGGTGAACTTATCCGCGTTGGTGACCGCCAAACCGGCGCTGGCCACAACCACAACCAACAAAACAAGTCGGAGAGATGGTAAGATGCTCCGCCGGTATGCTAACCCCATATTTTGTTTGTGCTTTGTAAGTTTGGCAGCTTTCTGCTAATTAAGAGGCGCAAGTGAGAGAGGAGATTACAAGGCCTTTTTTGGGTTAGCGCTTTCTTTTCTTTTTGTTTATTTCTTGGATTAGGGGTGGGTAGTGACGTAGTGTGACTGTAATATGGACTTGATTCGCTGAGGGTAGTCAAAAAGAAAGTGTTAACTAGCCATTTATTGCTGGTTCAATGTAATGATGCGACTAATATGATTGTGGTCTCCAGTTGGCGTGTATCTGAGTGGTTAGCAAGAAATGATATAATGAGTAAGACAACTGGAATGCAGTGGGCTGTAGGGACTTCCTGATTAGCATACGGCCAAATTTCTCTGTGACAATTTAAATCTTTAAAGCTTATAACGAGTCATCGACATCTTAGACCAAATGACTCATTTTTACTAGAGCCAATTTACATCATGTACTAGCAAATAGGGGTAGAATTCTAGGAAGCAGTAGTACAGGTTTTGATTTTGATAAACTTAAGTCAGTGGATGGGTTTCAAAGTTTTTATGAGCATAATTTTAAATTTATCGGATTGGTTTTAAATGATAAATTTAAATTATTAAAATCAATTTACTTTACGAATAATGTATGTGCATGTAAAATTTTAAATTCATTTAGTACAAAATTTTGCGATAGAAAAATAATGAAAAATGAATGCATTAAATAGCATAAATTTTCAAAAAAATTTACTATTTTACTTTATACAAAATAATTTTGAAACTTTTAATATTTTTCATGTACACGCATCTCTATAAGTAGATTAGTTTCAGTAATTTGAATTTATCGAAACTAATCTGATTTTTTTTAGTGATACTCATCAAACTCTCTTGATAAGAATAGCACATGCTAGCTTTATTAAAAAAAAAAAAAGTATATTATTTTTTTTATTTCTATTACAAATTTAGATGCTAATAAAATATAAGCTTCAAAAAATTTACAAAATTAAATAAATCTATTTATATTACTATTTATAATCAAAATTTATTTCTCTCCAATTCCCTCCATTTCTCTAGTCTCTACTTGTGGCACCTCTTTAAGTTAACTACATTACACGTCGTGTACATCCGCCACATAAAATCCGAATTCTCGAAGAAGTAATACGTAGGAAACGAGGGAGCGTTGGATCCAGAAAAGGAATAAACTAGGCGGTGCATGTTGCACAGTTATAGTTGCATCGCATGTGGGACCAAGCGAGATCTCGCCGAGACATGCGATTGCGGTGTTAATTTACCTCTCAGTCAACGCTAGCTACTCGTATCCTGCCATTCGCTTTTCCGATTCCCAGATCAATTCAACATTTGAATGCCAAATAGTCAATAGGAAACCATTTGAAAATGAAAATAAGTTTGATATAAACTTGCTGCAGAAAATTATACAAGGACTATTATAAAATGGCAATGGGTTATAATCAGGCTTGCAATGCGGCCTGGATAAGTCCATTTAGGTATGGATTCAGATACAGTGCAATACATGACATGACCGTGTAAAATGAGGTATGAGTCGTTCGTTTCAATCTGGTACGAATCTCAAAACGAACCTCGTATATTCTAAGAATTCGGATCCTCCAAAATTACTCAAAGTTCGAGTTTAAAACTGAACCATCTGATCAGAATCCACTGAATTGGTTCGGATTATGACGGTCCATATTTAAACTTAAAATTTAAATTACTTTAGGAGATTCAGCCTCATAATTTAAATAGACATCGAATTAATTTTAACTCGGCTGAAAGTATTTTAACAACTCAAGTATTTAAGAGGATATGGATTCATTAGGTATTTGGGTGTTTTGGCTGAATGCATTTGCAGCTTTAGGTTCTGTACAATAAGTTTTTCTTTTTAATGTTTAAACTAACAAAGATTTAGAAATGTTAAATGTGCCGTAGTTTCCAAGCAATTCAAGTCAGGATTGTTTGAATATCGGAGAATGCGTCTTGAGTCTATGACCTCTCCAATTTTTTATAGATCAAATTGTCTGATGAGTAGATA
>CAXKVR010000525.1:0-16217 GCA_964058845.1 Carex sylvatica
GATTGGAAGTCTTGTCAACATGCATTAAATATACTCTATTTAGAAGAGAAAAAATATTGACAACAACGATCTAGATTAAAATGGTTTTTAGAGGGGGATCTTAATACCATATTCTTTCATGTAGAGGGGGATCTTAATATCATATTAAAGAGATTGACATAGAGTGTTTCACACAGACCACATCTACAGCGAGATAGGGAGAGGGATGTCGTTCACTAAAGGTCTTTTTCTTATGTGTGAGTGTGGCGCGTGTCAATTAAAGGACTGGTCGACTGGATGAGTCAAAAATAATTATTTGTGCAGGATTTTAAAATTCTCTTCAACTTAGATAAACACAGTGTTTTTGATTCACATAATTATATTATAGAGGTCTTTATGAACTGTGTTCAGAGAGTATGCAAGTTATTCATTATAGATCTGTGCCTCAAAAAACGATCTGTTAACTTTCTTCTCCATTTTTCAGGTTATAATGGCTACCTCTATTTCTATATTTCTCATCTCAATTTTTTTTCTTCTCTCCACATTTCATGAGATATTGGACACTTCACATTCCGGCTACTTTCTTCTTAATTTAGTGTCCAACAAAACCTGAATCTAATTTTGCGATGCACAATCCATTTTCCTTTATTTTTTTTCTGGTACAATTCCACTTGACAAAAATACAAAGACCCATATATAAAGAAAATATTGCTTCATCAACTTAACAATCTAGTTTCTAATCTTACTTATTTTGTTATTTTTAATATGTAAAAGGATAAACTTTTGTTATTTTTTTATTACATAAAATTATATTATTTTTGTTGCTTTTTAATATGTTTAAACCCGTTTAGTTATCTAAATTCGATTCGATATTATCTTGTCCTACTTGATAAAAATCCTGCATTCGCTCCTGCTTGAACCCCATCGGATCTACTCCTCCATAAACTCAATAGTAACTACAACAAGCTGATGATCTATCCGGACCAAAAAGTCAAGAAGATCAAATAAACACGAGTTTACATTAACGATAGTACTATCAGCTATACTCTATGTAGCATGTACACAGAGAATAAAGCACAAGGATAATACAAAACTTCTCGTTGCTCTCCGAAATGCATTTTTTTTTTTTTTTTTTTTTTGAAAAAAAAAAGCAAATAGCCCATTGCATTAGCAATAATAATTTTTTGTACAACACCACCTACTGAGATTTTCATAACATCAAAACACCTCCCAACTTATTAGCTCCTACCAACATAACACCTACTTAATAGATCAGGCCAACAAGACACTAATCAAAAGCAAACGATATTCAATAACCTATTACAATCCAACTTGCCTCGAAGGGCACACAAAAATTAGATTTTACCCAATTATAAAAAACTGTGCTAGCTCTCCCAAATGCTATGTTCTACATTTTTGTAATAGGTAAGGTAAGATTGTTGTTCTAAAATCTAAACCCTCCAGTCACCAAAATATCCATTCTAAATTATCTTCTATCAAAAAATTCTACCCATATGACTATATGAGAAACAATGGACCCATACAATATTGCACTAATCTGTTTCACTGAAAGGCCCAATCGCTGAGAACATTGACATTCTCTTGGCAGATGATAGCTGCAGTGTCCCTGTCAGGACAGAGGAGGATTCTGTTGTTGCGAACGAATTCTCTATCAAGCAACAACTGTTTCTGAAGACAAGTCATCCCCTTTGACGAATGCAACTCCTCAGACAGGCGCCGGTCGAGGTTGAATCTCGATGCACCACAGCATGGCTGACTTAGCACTCCTATTGCAAACCTTTGCAATTCGGGGCATTGACCCCCATGCATCTTCCACCATGTTACTGCAATACCAAAAAAAAAAAATTGAAGTTCTAATTTTGTTACTTCTGAAGTTAAAACATTTTCTTTGTTCTCAAGCAGCAAGGTAATTTACCAAGCAGGTTACAATTGTTAACTCTCTCATTATTGATCACAGGAGAATTGGATGCTGATAACCCATTCAAATATCTCTGGTGTGCTTAATTGGATTCACTCAAAATAGGATTAAGTGACCATAAATAAAATAAAATCATGTAATTTCCAAAGAGATCATGATTTATGACCTATACAAATAATGGCAATTCAGATTTTTAATTGACAAAAATATATGATAATAAAGCCTAGTTGTCCTGTACATGAACACTGCCCAACTATGAAAAATAGAGATAATGGAAGAAACCAAAAGGATAATGAAAGTGTGAAACTACTGCCTAAGAAGAAAATGATTCATTTTTTTACCTGGGGGAACAGTTTGGGTTCTGATCATCGCCTCAAAATCTGAAAAACCACCAGAGTGTAACTTGTAGGCATCAAACTGTCTAAACACTTCACTGGCTTCATGCAAGTCTCTGGCCATGCGTGTATTACAGTCATACAGTCCCTTAGTAATCTCCTCATCCTCATCCTCATCCTCATTTCTATCCTTGTCAGCAAAATCTGCCATATAAGAGACTGCGGGGTTGAGAAAACAACCGGCCGCATGCATTGAGTTATGCAGATAATGGTCCCAGATATCATCAATTATATTCCAGTAAGGTAAAAACACCTTCTCCTCACCGCCTAACCCGGATTTTATCACCTCCTTGGCACGGTCCAAGGCATCATACAGAGTTCCCATGGGGGCTTTGTCAGACCCAAATATCAAATTGGAAACACCAATTATGGGGTTTGTGACCTTTAAGATTTTAGAGGCGGAAACCCAAAAGGAATCTCGCTTTAACTTTTCAACTATATTCGTTGCATGGGGTATAGAAGCCCATGAGCTAGAGGTCCATGAAGGAGAGTTAAACATTCCTGTCAGATTATCTCTGTGTAAAACAATACTATCCAAAGTCATGAATTGTGCGACGTTCCTCCAGCGACCTGGCTTGATGAGATTTTTACCTTTGAGGTGCTTATGCAAAAGTTGCAGCGGGCCCTCACAGCTATAGATGAAACAGATTAGGGCCTTTGCTAGATCCAACACCTGGCTTACACGCTCCATCTCAGCTATTTTGCCAAGCATCAAGTCAATGCAATATTCTGCGCACAAATTCCAATAAATTCTATACTTCTCCATCACCCTATGACCTGCAGCCTGCATGTGGGGTGATCCATCGTGCGTAATCACCTGAACAACATTCTCCTTACCAACCTCTTCTATAACTTTACACATCAAAAAGAACATGGCATCCACATCTTTAATGTCATCTGAGACATCTACTGATCTCAAGAAAACTGTGCCTTGAGCACAAGATGCCAGAAAGCTGATTAGACTCCTCCCAGCTTGATCGACCCAGGTGTCAAGTAAGATGGTGCACCTAGTCTCCTTCCAGCACTCCCTCATGCGGTTAACATGAGCCAAAGTTTCCCTCACTTGCTGTTGTAGGATCCGTCCGTTGATACCTTCAGAAGATAGAGCCCTGAACTGAGACCCACTGGCTATTGCAGCATCTATCATTTTCTTAAAGGAAGGTAGATTCACCTTGATGGGATCAACCCCTGCCTCAAGAAAGAAATCACCAACTGCTTTTTCCGCAAAATTTACCAGGTCTTGGCCATTAGCTTCTTTTTTAAAAAGGGGTATTGTTTCACCTTGTTCCATCCCAACTGCAATATTCATTTGTGCAGGTGTATATGTGATAGGCGTGGTAGGTTCAGAGAGAATTCTTTTACCATTCTTGGGAGATGTTGGTGCCGTGTTGGTTTGGCAGCTATTACAGAGAGGAGAAGAAGAGGATGAAGAAGCAGGAAATGACAAATGGCGCTTAAGGGGAAGGTGGGGATGGGTTAGCTGGTCGACTTGCTTACGCAAACGCTCTGTTTTTCTTAAGCGAGACTTGATAACTTGGGGGACCTGAGAGCAACAATGCAGTCCCTTTCCTGATGCAGTGAGGTGGCGTCTGAGGTAGACATAACCACCATTGATTTCCCAGCCACAGTAGTTGCACTTGACTATTTTCTTTTCTTCATCAAGAGCCATACCATGCTCCTCCATCTCTACCGCATCTTCGTCTTCTAATGTTCCGCTCATTTTCCTCCAATTCTTACTGTACCTATGCAATCAACTACACACAAAAAAATATTATGTCAGTATATGTACCAAGAATTAGTAATCTTCAATTATTATTTTTTAAAAATTATTCACATGCATGCCACATGTTTCAAACATAAAAATAGTTTCAAATGACCCTGTACAATATGAGAATTATGAGTGTAAAGGTCATGACAAAGAAGCAAGGCCTGATCTAGACCAATCATGATAGGAGGCTAAACATGCATGCAGTTGTTCATAACTTGTATATATGATAAAATTATTCTTCCAATAATATGATACACAAATGCATTTTAGCCTTTTTTCAAAGAATAGTTCAGACAAAGCAGTCATTAACCAAAACTAGAGATGAGAAGTTGAGAACAGGCTTGTCTGTCTAAGTTGCACCAAAAGAGGGCAAAGCCCAGACATCTTTGGGCTGGGCCATCCCACCAGGTTGTGTTGGGTAGGTTTAGGCATGTTGGGCTGAATGGATATCTGATTCTATTTAATTTACAAAAACTTAAAACTAATTTCATTTTATTTTTGGTAACTGGAAAAATGTACAATGAGATTTATTTAACACAACTTGCTATTTGCTAAAAAAACTATTCATATCTAAATATAAATTTGATAAAACATATTCATAGTTTTGTATATAACAACAATAACAATGCATCCATATCTAAATTGTTTTCAAAAAGCAAACAAGGGCTGGGCTGACACAATAGAGGGAAGTGGAGAATAGGGGGTTTCCTGGGTTTTATAATTTGCCAATTCCGGGTCAAGCAGGCTTTCCACAAGTATGTGCACAAGACAAGCATTTAACTACATAACCAAAACTATAATAAGTCGATAGTTGATACACCACGCATGCCAAGTGACACTGAATCAGTAAACCTATCTGGATCATAATACATGACAAAATCAGAATAAATACCAAAATAAGTGAGGTATACAAGACTACAAGTGCAAATTATATCCTAATAATTAAAGCGCAATTCTGTTTTTTAAGTTTTAATTTTAAGGCAAGTGTATTGCTCATCAAATTTCCATCACAATTGTTCTTTAAAATAGCTATCAATTAAAATCGCCTGGCCATAACACCAGTTGCATTGGAACTAAAAGCTCTGCTCACTTACACCCCTAATTGGTACGCTTTTGATGAACAAATAGATTAATAAATTTCCAACTTTAGAGAATACCCTCAGCAATATTTCTCTTCTTAATTTTTTTTTTGTAGAAGCAGTGAAATTTGTGTCATAGGATATCTAGGATATTTACTGCAGCACACACAAAATTAAGGATTGTAGTTGTGGAGAATTACGGTATTTGCACAAAGTGTAACAAAAATCAAAACAATGCTTACTGTTATACAAAAAGGAAAAAGAAATTCAAATTTAAGGGATAAATCTTCTTCTAGAACAAAAAGGTAAGGGAATAAATAAATAAATAAATAATAGTATGTAAGAGAAGGTACCTCGAGTCGCGCAAATACAGCACGAGATCTTGATTTACTTTGAGGCTCTTTTGATTGCCAAGGAAACCGGAGAAGAAGGGTAGGGAATTCGGGAAGAGAGAGGGAGAACCTCGACCCTCGAGAGCGAGAGGGTCTGTCTGTACTCTGTAGTGGTTAGAAAAAAGAGTCGGGTTACAAAACGACAACACGGGGTAATTTTTTAAATCAAACCCCGAATTTTACTGTTTTTAAAATATATAAGCATATTGTCTCTCCCTCCCAGTCCGCTCGATTCCCATCGAAGCTAAATTCATTCATAAATAAATATAAAC
The DNA here is from genome assembly GCA_964058845.1 of Carex sylvatica. NCBI lineage: Eukaryota > Viridiplantae > Streptophyta > Magnoliopsida > Poales > Cyperaceae > Carex > Carex sylvatica. The sequence goes on from CAXKVR010000525.1 coordinate 5,825, forward strand.
CGCGAGCACGTTTAATTCAGAAAAGTATCTTTTTCAGATATCGAAAATCTGTCTTTATGAAGGGTTGTGCTGTCTGTATGGATATCGATGCAGTCACACAGATTTTGATGCACTAGCACGGTTTTTGATGTATAGCTCATTATACATTTTTTCAAATTGGCAGATAACTACAAAGGTTATTATATATAAGGATTGATCCTCAAAGCACAAGGTAACCAAGAAAAATACAGAAACTGAATATATATTTTTATCTTAAGAAAAATACAGTTCTGTGTGCCTTCTCTTCTTCTTCCACCATCAAAGAATAAAGAAGAGAAATCTATTAGAAAATATGGAGATGATTTCTCAAGAGCCACACATTGCTGTCTTGGAAGACTTATTACTCGAACCGACGACAAAAGGCGAGAATGACTTCTTGCCATTGAAGACTTGTCTCGTGCTCACGGAGACAGCTTGCTCTGCTATGGCTTTGATTATTCCATTACAAACGACATGGAATCAGGTATTATGTTCCGTACTTATGATTTATGTTTTGGATCTCTTTGGCATAGGACGGTCCTTAGGTTAAGGTGAGAAACTGTTTCTCCTTCCTCGGGGTGTAAGTGTTTGACCCCTAGATGAGATGTAATTGTTTGATCTCTAGATAAGGCGTAATTGTTTGGCCTTTACGATTCCCCAACAAGTGGTATCAGAGCCTTCTTATGCCAAAGAATTAAGTTTTTTAGGATCTAGAGAGAATAAGAAATTATTGATGATTTTTTCGTCGATTTTTTGTTTGATTTTTCTTGATTATTTTAGATCTAAAAATTTTAGTTTGGAGAGCACAAAACTTGTAAAAGTTTACAGCTATAATTGCCTATTTTTAAGTTATTAAGTTGGTTAAAGTTTGCTAGTAGATTTTTAATTAAAATTGCAAATTTTTAATCAAAATTAGGTCCTGGCAGATTTTGTACAATCCTCCGTGTGGATTCACAGAGGCTACGCAGAATTCCGCATAGCCTTTATTGGCAAATTTTAATAGGCAGTTATCGATTTTCTTTTGGTTTTTGATGAAATTTATTTTTGATGAATTTCTTAAAACAAAATAGATAGATTTAGAATTAAATTTCTAAATTTCAAATGTTACTTAATGTGGTTTCAAAATTATGAAATCTCTCTGGATCATGAGTCAATTTCAGTATAATAAATGCAGTTTTATAGCTACTCAGAAAACAGATTTGGCTACATGGATTTTGATGCGACAGCACGATTTTTGATGCAAATACACAAATACATTTTTTCAAATTGGCAGATCGCACTAAAATTCGTGGGGGCCATAGAACTCTCTAGAAAATTACATAATATTTTCTGAGATTGAAATTGCAGTTATTATGATGCAATTATATTTATTTATTTAATTATAATTTTATTTTATGACTAAAGTGTAAATTATAATTTTCTTATAAAGACATTAAAGTTGTATGTATCTTGAATTAAATTAATTGAGTTCTAATTGTACTCAAAGGTACCTCTTTTGACAAGATTAATTTAAATTCATTTTACAAAAGATAGTTAAGGTGCAATTAATGGATGTAATAATTATCGGCCCAAAGGAAGGTAATGGTTACAAAAATTATTTGTGCAAGTGAGTAATAATAAAGTATAGTGATAACCAAAAATTTTACACATATGTCAACATTGTCGGCCCAAAGGAAGGTATGTTGTTCGGTATGTTCTAGGCTATCAGTACTTTATTATTACACCAAAGTATCATAAGAAATTGACCCGTTACCCAAAGGTAGCAACTTAATGAAAACCGATACTTTGTTTTTAAGATGGTTTTCTAAGTCTCATAAAATGTGATGATTTATTAAGATAAGTTACGATACTATGAATGTAACAATGTCGAGGAAAGTTCTGTCTAGGCAAGTCAAAATTTGAAGTGTATCCTTAGGGATCCCTGACTTACCTGGGACCTTACCTGGTTGTGAAATTCGTGTGTATACTAACAAAAAGAAAAATGATCTCATATATTTTGAGCAAGTTGGGCCTTTATTTGAATGTAATTTATAAATTCATATTTTTTTTTTTGTTGTTGTTCTTTTTTATTTTTAGTTCACGTTTTTTCAGTTAGCATTGTTAAAGGCCTAAACAACATTTTTTATGTTGAATGGAACCAACTTCAAATTTTGACATGAGAACATAGTAATAGTTCTCAGTGTCATGGATCTGGACCTTGCGTTTAGATAAACTTGTCTCACTATTATGGATACAAGTACTTCTGATCAAAAGAAGAAAAAGAAAAAGTGGAACAGGTCTAATCGCATGTGTCTTATGATAATGAAGATACATTAATGAGTGCTCAAGGGGTTATAAATTTTATAATTCTACAGAACATCCAGTATTTAAGATAGAAAATGTATTTTTTTTAGGATGTTGAGTTTGTGGGGGGGTGAGAAAATAATTGATTTCAAAGAGGAATATGTATATATTCCATCAGGTATTGCTAGTTTTGTGGATATAGATCCGAGTTTTACTCAAAATATCATTACGGACGAAATCATTATTGAAACTTAAACTCAACAAGATGAAACAGTACAAAATACAAATCTAGAGACTAGTGCAGGCCAGATTATTTTAGACAATACTGAAAGCCCTCAAGAAAATTCAGAAGTGCCAATAAAGAAATATAAAGCTCGTTTAAGAGATTTTATATTTGATTTTATTTAATGAATGCAAGCATTAACCGGCCCAAAGGAAGGTTAATGATTGTTAAAATTATGTGTACATAGAGTATAGTGATGATTATTATGTTTACATATAATGAATATTGTCGGTCCAAAGGAAGGCATATTGATTGATATGTTATTTGAATCATCAATATTCTATTTTTGGAAGTCTCTTTAAAGATCATATTGGCATTGGTTACGCATTTTAATTTGGAGTTTTAGTAGATGTATATTAAGACATCGTTTCTAAATGGTGACATTAATGAAACAATCTATATGGTGCAACTAGAAAACTATGTGTCAAGAGGCGCAAAGTCTATAGTGTGCAAACTTAAGAAATTCATCTATGAACTAAATAAAGTGTCTCAACAATGGTATTGTAAAATCATAGTGAGATTATCTCGTTTTGATTTTGAGATAAATTTATTGAATGATTTTGTATACTTTAAGTTCTGTGGGAGTGAGTTTGTATTTCTGATTTTATATGTGGATATCATATTGCTTGTCAATATCGATATAAATATGTTGCAAGTAACTAAGAACTTTCTGATAAAGAATTTAGAGATGAAAGATTTTAGTGATGCATCATTTAGCCTAGGGACTGAAATACTAAGGATGAAATCCAAAAGTATTTTAAATTTATCCCAAAGGAATTATACCGATAAGGTTATCGTTAAATATGACAAGCAAAACAGTAATCAGAAAATAAATCTCAATAGGGAAATGAGACAAATCTAGTCTCAACAAGTGCCTCAAGTATTATTCAGTTAATGGAACAATGCTAAAGTAAAGTAAACTAAAGGAAATAGTACATAATGGTGAATTAAAAATAGAACATGTAGGAACAGACTCTATGTTAGAATATCCTCTTACTAAGGGATTGACACCGGCTAAATTTGAAAAACATGTTGCTCAGATAGGTGTAATATCTATCGAGAATATTCAGTTTTAGTGAGAGTCTGTTATTTGTAATTTAATGTTCAATTTTTCATTGTAATTTTGGATATGTAACTTGTCATGTAACAAGTATTATATATATTATGAAGTTTTGACATTATGTTTCTTGTTTATGTTTGAATATATTCAGTTAATTTATGAAACTCGGTTTCAAGATTTAAGTAGGAAATCAAGTTAGAAATAGGCATGTAAGATCATAATTGCATGTAATTTCTATGCTACACATCCACATCATGATTCATGTCATTCAGTTGTATTAGTGATGTGATTATTGAGGGTTTAGTTGCGAATAAACACGACGAATGCCGTTTTAGTCCTTTACTGGTATAGTTGATGAACCGAATTGGTTTGAAAATATATAAGGATGACAGTAAAGAAATGTGCGCACATAAGGAACACAATGCATAATTAAAAAGTCATGACATATTGCTCAAGTGGAAGATTGTTGGATTTATTGTCAACCTAGTTTGATTTAATGCCAACATTGAGCGTATATGTAATCTAATTATGGATTGTTTACTGTCATATATAATTGTCAATTAAAGTGATCAAATAAGGTAATAGACAATTAATATATTCATTATGATGTGGTCCATAAATGTATAGAACAATTTAGGCAAAGATCAAATTATTGATGGACTGATTTAGAAATTTACAATTCATGTCAGAAATCTGTCTTTATGGAGGGTTGTGCTATCTGCACGGATATCGATGCAGTCGCACAGATTTTGATGCGCCAGCACGGTTTTTGATGCATAGCTCATTATACCTTTTTCAAATTGGCAGATAACCACAAAGGTTATTATATATAAGGATTGATCTCCAAGGCACAAGGTAACTAAGAAAAGTACAAAAACTGAATATATATTTTTCTCTTAAGAAAAATACAGTTCTGTGTGCCTTCTCTTCTTCTTCCACTATCAAAGAACATAGAAGAGAAATCCATTAGAAAATATGGAGATGATTTCTCAAGGGCCACACCTTGCTGTCTTGGAAGACTTATTTCTCGAACCGACGACAAAATGCGAGAATGACTTCTTGCCATTGAAGACTTGTCTCGTGCTCACGGAGACGGCTTGCTCTGCTATGACTTTGGTTATTCCATGACAAATGATATAGAATCAGATATTATGTTCTGCACTTATGATTTATTTTTTGAGTCTTTTTGGCATAGAACGGTCCTTAGGTTAAGGTGGAAACTGTTTTTTCTTCTCCGGAGTGTAAGTGTTTGGCCCGTAGATGAGATGTAATTGTTTGATCTATAAATAAGACGTAATTGTTTGACCTCTGTGATTCCATTAATTTTCTCATGTCATAAGTGCATATTGGCTTGCCTATGATGGACAGCTGTTTATTGCGGGTACAGCGACGATCATTATTAATACAGACGCGGCGCTACGCTTGGTGGTCAAGCATTCTCGTAACGGAAGGATTTGAAAGGATAAATCATAGTGCTTATCATGTACATCATTCTGTGTGGTGTACAATGTTGTGCATCGTCGAAAAGATTTTGATGATAATTAGCACAAATAGAGAAATTACAATGAACAGGTTTATGATATGTGCAACACAGGAGCAGAGAATGGCAATTCTGATGAATATACAGCGTAATATATTGTTGCATGACAATGACAATCATATTCCGCATGTAACACAAAACAGATCGAGGATACTTTCACAATTCTACTGCTTGTATATTCATACAAATGATATGAAAGAATCAAGTTTCTTATAAGAATTAGGAACCAAATTATCAATCTTTTTTGCTATGTACATGTCAGCAGTATTGAAATTTTGGATTAAGACTCGTGCTGTCGTGCATTGGATTGTTGTTGCAATACTTATATCTAAATTAGAAAACACAGCTACGATTTTATTTTGTTATTTTTTACCTGTTTGTCGATTGCATTTATCAAATTGCCAATTTGGTTCCACAGAACTTGAGAAAGGTGCAAAGCATTTGTCAAAATAAATAAGCAAAAAGTAGAGCACCACATAGGATAAATACAATATCAAAGCAAGTAAAATTGCCATGCAAAATATAAAAGAACCAAAGCTTCCTCAGGAAGTAAGGTAAGTTCAAAAGAAAATATGTTTGTCCGCGCAAAATGGATTAGAGCTGGGCACAATACAGATTCAGTTTCAATGCTGTCCATTATAAATCAATTTTATGCCCACTTCTTTTTCCAATCACGGGCTTTCAACCTGATTTGGGATAGAGTAGCCTTGACGGCCTCTTTTTATTGATCCATATAGTCATCTAAGGACCCAATAGGGCATATATTTCACGTGCAAATTTACTAGATGACAAAACTTCATCACAAACTCGGATCAAATTTACTAGATGACTCGATCCGTTAATAAAATTAAGTTACTTTAAATTTATTTAATTATTTTTATTCAGCTGTCAATTACTCTAGAAAAAAAGGGCCCATGCTCCATACAAGAAAAAAGGCCTATGGGCCTTCTCCAGCCTAAAAGCAGAGAAAACTTCATCACAAACTCGGATCAAATTCTCTCACTCAAGTGTTTCTCATCTCTAGTATAATGTTTCTAGGTTATTCAGACTCTCTAGTTGCATCTGATATTTTCATTTAGTTTCGGGCTTTCGGCTGCTTTATGTTAGTCAGTCAGTTAGTTAATGCTTCTGTTGCTGTAATCATTGGACAAGTAATTTGTAGGTACCTTTTGTGACATGAGTAGGTTTCGGACTTGCTACTATTTCATTAACACTATGATTTCAATGAAATCGGTGGGATTCCACATTTATATAAAGAAAACAAATACATAACCAATGAGTGGAAAAGTAACAATGATCATGCATTACTGGCTTCTCAATAATGGCTCTGTTTTTTTATGGATACTGAAACGAAGTAGCTGATTAGTCATTTCAGACAGAAGCGCTTCTATTTTAATGTGCTAAATTAGAAAAATATTGCATGCAGATACAACGTGTGTGCTGATAGGAGTAGGACGGACGATGGGGATGGCAATGGACCTCAATTTTAAAATATTTGAGACTGCTACTTTCTTTTACACTGTCATTCTCTTTGCCTTTATGCTTCAGTTAACCTTCCATTGCCAGTATATTATCCATAGATACATTAAAGAAATTATCATTTGAGTCGGATGTCACGCCAGTATATTACCCATAGATACAATAAAGAAATTATCATTTGAGTCGGATGTCACACATATATGGTAGAAAGGAGAGACTTGAACTCAGCCAGATTGATTAGGCTAGCAAATAAATCCAAGGCAACCCATAATTGGCTTGTAGTTGTTCCCTTATCACGACTGACTGATTAACTAATATATACAGCAGCTACTAATATTATCACCTACCCTAGTGAAAAACGCAAAACACATGATGACATGAGTAAATAAAAAGGAAAATTTCAAGTTTCAACAGTACACTGACGTAGAAGCATTATCCTCATGCGGCACAAATGTATAAAGCTTGAAGAAATTACGAGTTCTTTTCCTGCTGGTTTAGCTCATCAGCTTCAAGCCTAGGCCTTTTGTTATCTTCCTTTGGCCGGTCGCAATCACCGCCAGAGTCAGCAATGTTATGCTTTTTGGTTCCCTGAGTGGCTTCATTGTTGTCAGGCAATGGGAATTGAGATTGAGAGGGGGATTGGGATTGGAGCTCTGTAGTAGCAGAGGGAATTTTGATGGAGGAGGCTAAGGAATTGCTCGTCTTTTGCTGCTCTTCTAGAATTTTCTGCAAGTATCTTGCATGCTCCTCTATGCGCAGCTGCAGCTGCCTCTGTATCTGTTTTGTGATTAGTAAACCACTTCAGCTCTGTTAGCAGTCGACTTAAAGAAGTCATATATATTTAAACCAGAATGTAAAAATTAATGAAAACTTTCGAACAGACCAGACCTCTAGTTGTTCATGTAACTGTTTTTGAACCTCAATTTGCATGCGAAGAGCCTCGGTCACTTGCAGGTTCCTAAGAATATAAAGAGATGCAGAAATTAGTACTGAACTCAAATGCAAAATTGCTTAGGAAGTTTGATGCCAAACAAGATAGAGAGGAATACCTTTTCTTGCCAGTATCATTTGCATCAGTTACTGGCAGAGGCTTCTTATCTTCTGAAGTGGACGAAGAAGAGGATACCTTTTTGTCTTTATAAATAAGAATTGCATTGTATTAGATATTTAGATAGAAGCACAAAAAGTATGAAATCCATGAAACTTTTTTATTCTAGGTTCAACTAATTTCACATAAGGTCAGTGATGTAGAGCCTACTCGCAGTTTATACCAGGTTTAGATCTGTAATACCATAATAGAGGACAATACATACCTTCTTTTGTCTCAGGAAAGTGCTTTGCCAGCCGATACTTCTGCAAGTGATTTTACATAGTATTAGTGAACCCGCACAAAATAATTTTTCCTTCTTCCATGAAATCTGGAAAAAAAAATGACGATTATAACCTGCAAATGACTCTTGACATGATAGATTGTTAAACCCTCCACATTCATGAGCTTCAGCACTCCCTTTGGTGTTGCCTCTGCATTTTCAATTTTATACCAACAATAAGTCAAATACAAAATATTTAGTTTTAACCTTCCAAGCACTCACAAATACCAAGAAGATGAAACACGAGAATTCATACTCTCAGGCCCATCGAGCTTGGTAACAGCCTCAACAAAACGCTCGTGTAGTTCAAGAGTCCACCTCAGCCTAGTTTTATTATTAGCACAATTTGCAGACCCAGATGATGACGAAGCAGATCGGGCTGTGCTTAATTGGACTTTCACAACTGACTCTTTTGGCTCCTCAACCGCTCCTGATTCTGGCTGGTGGCAACCTGGTGAGACTTCTAGAGAGGCTGCTTGTTGTGGCACCTCATAAATATCCTATGTATTACAATGTGAATATTATCAATGAACACAAATCAAATCAGCAAAAATGAAGAAACTAATACTAAGATGCAAAAACTTACATCCAAGCGAGGACTCTCCTCATTGTCAGTAATAGAAATTCCAAGTTGCTCGGACAAGATCTGAAACTCTATTTGTTCACTCAGCACCAAGCTATTCTTGGCACAAGTACCACCATGGAAACTGGCATCTGAGGCATCGCCTCCACTTAAATTCAGAAAATCTTTCACCTCATCATCAGATTGCTCATCTTCACCAATCCCAGCCACCATTTCACTACTTGTACCATCTCCATTGAAGATTGAAGATTGTTGTTGCCGCTGCTCAGGTTTAGGCAATGGAGATGGATGGGGTAAAAACGGCAAACTGCTCATATGTTTGCATGGTTCTGGGCTTGTGGAAGAAGAGGAATACAGACTGGTACAGAAAGTGGAAGAACGAGAGAATATTGGGTCAGAGAAATTGGGATGAGACATGTGAGAAATCGGGCTTTCTGGGAGAGTTTTGAAGCTGAAGAGTTTGGTTTTATCGGAAGAAGATTCACTGGTCGAAGATAGACTCTTGTTGTCAGACAAGCTGGTCTTGTGCTGTGATTTGAATAGGTTGTGAAAGGAAGGTGGTGCCGAGGTTTGGCATGAGTGGCTTCTTCTTTCTGGAGAACTGATATCCTTTACTGTCAGAATCCTTTGGCTGCTCATCTTTACTAATTTTCTCTTTAATTTCTCGATACTGCAGATTTTCAAATTGAAGTCAGATAACTAGTCCTTATCTTCTATTATCATAATAAAAAGGGATAAATGGAAGAAGTTGAAGTTCAAGCCTCATATGTAAAAGAATTGAAGTCTGTTACAGAAATTAAAAATTAGGGAATGTTGTTGCCGTATTCAGTCTATCTAGACTCTAGTATTCACAAAAAAAAAAAAATGTTCAATATTAACACAAAAGCAGGTTGTTTTTTCTGGATCCATAAATACCCACAGGGTAATTTGAAACGATCAGTATTATTTAGCTTTCTGGAGGAAACTTTTTACAATAAAATTACCCTTCAATCAAAATTCAGTCGTTCATGAAAGCTATCAAACTACAAAATGTGTCCACTCCTTTCTTTTGCAGATTCAAAATATAAAAGTTAAGATAAATTTATGAAGCTACAACAAAAAAAAAGTGAGACTAGTAGCAAGAAGGTCAAAGCATAAAAAAAACAAATACAATGAGATCCCAGCTCATAAATTTAGACTGCTAAAGTTGATAATATTTCTTTTTTGGTTACAAAATCAAAGAGTTAAATCAATAATTTAAAACGCATTATCCAAATTAAGAACGAGAGAAAACAGTGCAACGTTCTCGGAAAAAAGAGATGGATAGGATGAATCATATCTTATTTATATCTAAACATTTGCATCTCAAATGGGAGAGCGTGGAACAGCGCAATCAGAGAATATCCAAAATAACAAGAGCCAAATAAAATAAAAATGGAAGTACAAGGTCATTTTGACAGTTATTCAAAAAATCTCACCTTTGCTGATGGGAGCTCCCAATATAAACTCTCTCTGTCTCTCTAACCTGAATCGCGCAGATCCAAGAAGAAGCAGGCAACCAATTACTAATCCTCTGCTCGCTCTCTTTCTCTCTCGCTCTATCTCCTTTCTCTCTCCCACTATCTCTCTCCCCCTAATAACCAAATGCAAATCATTGGTCCGCTTTTCGTTTTACCCTGTGGAGTACCGTACTCTGTTTTATTTTTCTTCCCTTGTTATTTTTCTTTTCTGATTTTCCTCTATTGTTCCTGCTCCTGCCTCTGTCTTTCGCCACGAATTGGCTTGTCTCAGCTTAGTT
>CAXKVR010000526.1:0-78180 GCA_964058845.1 Carex sylvatica
TGATAGCCACATAAACTATTTTGTTTTTGTTGCTCAAATCCCAACTTAGTAATTTTGATGCATAAACATTCAAACACAAGCCAAAGGCAATTTTATCAAAAGATCATCATAAAGTAGATTCTAGTTTTGGAATTATTTTTCACTCATTTGTGTTGCTGGTACAATAAAATACCGTTCATAGCATTGCATTCAAATCACCCTTACAGTCCTGAATCCTGATACTCAAAACAATGTCACCTTGTTGGCAACAATATTTTCATTAAAGAATAGTACAAATGTCAGCCTTTTCAAAAAATAATAACACTAACAATAATAATACACATAATTGGAAAATTTTCTGATAAATAAACAAAATTCAATATAAATAAAAATCAGCTACCTGTCAGAGGATCACCAATGTTACAAATTATCCTCAACCAATTTCTTTTGATATGGAATACTACGAAGCTACCAATCAGCTTGGTCTAAATCAACTGCATTGGCGCTGCCCCCACAACTTAAAAGCGAAACACCATTTGCTCTTTGCAACTATAATTTCCATTAGGATGAGCCTCCATAGAACAATACTAACGCCATAAATAAACTAAACAATGGTTCCATGGGACGTGCATCAAAAACAATCTAATCTATTGGTCCCAGGGAATTTTTCTATTTAGGTGCCAAACCCCTTCACCTATACCTGTCAACTTTCAAATGGAGGGAAAAGAAATACACCCAAAACCTATTTAATGCACCAAGCACTGTTGCAACAGTGGGTGAGAGTAGTCAACATACTTGTCCCACATACCCTTGTACTTCTCCATTCCAATCTTAAGCCATGGTTTCAAATTCCCATTGTAATGCAACACTGCTCCTTCCTTAATTGCCCTTGGGTCCACATTCGTGTAACCCAGACCCAACACGTGCCACTTGGGATCCAAGGATTGGACCAGACCGTAAAAGGCTAGCAAACCAGGAGGCAATGAGCCAAGTTTCCAGAGTGTGTGATCAGAATTTCTCTCTTGCCAATAATGGTATATACCTGTCACATTCTTTTTTCTCCACTCCCTAAGATCCAACACATTCATGCCAAATGCCCAGCCACATGCATCGGGGTCAAAATGTGCCCGAATCAAGGGGTGGGAATAGTTCAGATACTTATGGAATCGGTGAAACGTCTCCATACAAGTCTCAACTGCTCCCATCACGTTTCCATTTAGTTCAATTGTAAATAAATCAGAAAGGTCTCTCTGGACCACCACATCATCGTCCAAGAATACCACCTTTTCCAAATCAGGGTAGATTTCAGGGATGTAAAATCGCAGATGATTAAGCATAGACAGGTACTTGGGATTTCTGAATTTGATAGGTGTCGCACCTTGTCCATTTGCAGAGAAGTAGAAGCTCTGTGTCTCGGCATCCTGCAACTGCTTTAGGACAGGTACATAAGATGCATTCAACCAGTTTAAATCCTCCACCTTCTGGACCTCCACAGTGGCACCTTCGTAATTATTCATAGCAAACCAAGCTTTCATAGGCAGATAGTTCACCTCGTCAGTGACCAAATGAAACACAATCCTTTCAGGATTTATTGAATTTTTAGTTGTGGAATTGACCACAACTGATACTGCCAATATGTTATCTGAAAAAACACAGAAATGGTAAAGACTATTATCTCTTAGTTTGTTTGACAAATGCTGCCCCTCTGTCAGAAACTTTTTACTCAGTGCAGGGTTTTTGAACCACTGCATGGTTAGCCTCACACCAAGACAGTACAGCCCTTTCGGGAGGGTTTCTGCAGCAATCTGGCCGAATTTGGTGCTTTTATCGGCTTCAGATTTTGATTTCTCCTCAAGTGACTGTATTTGCCCTTTTAGTTTCATGATTATGGAAGCAGTGTCGTAATGTAACTGCTGTGCTTGGAACAAAAGGAGGGCCATGTCACGTATGGCCTGCTCTGATCGGTCTGTTCTGACGTGGGAGGCATCGGTTGCAAGGAGAGACAGGAAAGACTGAGACCGGCGGATCTGAGCAGTGAGGTTAGCAGCAAATTGGAGGTTGTTGCTCTCTTTGGCAAGGGCAACAAAGGCCTTGGCCAGAGAGATCTGCTCCACCAGCTGCCGGGTGAAAGAATATGGGCTCAGCATCTCGTCTGTTATGTTTAGACCTTCTATCAGACTTGTAAAAGTTGAGCTCTGCTTACATTTAATCATGCATGAAAAGAATTAGAATTAAAGCAACAAGTTTTGGATAATCATGTACACGAGGAATTTAGATTAGCTCAGAAATTAAGGTGTTGTAGAAAAATATGACAAACGCTTTTTTTGTAGAAGATTGACTTGGGCATATTACTAACAAGCTTATAAGGATGTTCTTATGGAAGCTAATTAAAAGATGTTACTTGATGCATAGCCAAGCAAAGTTTTCATATAATATAGAAAATTCATCAGCAGTCCAGTACCAATATTTTTACATGCATTGAATAGAACACCAACAGCATACACTGGAAAACTACTGCTCCCAGAATAAGTAGTTAACTTCTGACTCAATTTAAAAGGATCTCAAATTACTACCGACAATCGTGCCTCGTTAATCAACTAAAAGTTAGCTGATATAATAATATATTTGTGTTCTTCAAGTATAAAAAGACGATATGCATGAACATGATTGTGGTGCTTTAATAAGCTGCCTACATAACTGTAAGCCTAACTTAATTGTGCGCTGCAAATTATACTTAAGCGACTTGACCTAATTCTATTCCAAGCTCAGAAAGTCTAAAATAATTACTTGCGAAGATAATACAAACTTGTAACGACATGCCTATTCTAATAATTCGTCTCAGAGGGAAATTAATGACAATCCTAAGCATGTTTAAAGATAACAAATGCGAAAATGTTTCATAGAAGAGTGTGGGCGTAGGGAGTAGTAAGACCTGATTTAGAGACGGGTCGGATCGGGGTTGCCGGTGATCGCGGCTGAGAAGAATAATAAGCATAAGAAACCCGAATCCAACAACGATGATCCATGACCAAAGAGAGTGGGGGAAGGAGGACCAGCGCCGCCTTGACGGTCGCCTGAGATCCAACGGCCTTCTTCTCATCCGGACCTCCTTTTCTCTCCTAGTCACAAGACCCGAATCCGATCTGATCCGATCGGAGCATGTGACAGCCGACTCCCGGATTGGATCAGATCTCAGGATACAGGTGATAGCTCCACCAATGGCTTATAATTCGTCCGAGTGCTATACTATAACATTAAATCTCGCCTCGAATGCCAGAGAGAGAGATGGAGACAGAGATTGACTACGTTATGGCGGAGCTAAACTATGATTGTTCCATCTCCTACAGTGTTACTTGGTTTATGCAAGTACTAAACATAGATTATAATTTTATAACAGCGTTCGTTATTTTTTATGGCGCGTTTTCAGTTGATTCCGGCCTAACCATTAACAGGAGGACAATTTTATTTTCATTTTTCTTCTTAAAAATACATAATTGCTCATTTCATTTTGATAAAAAAAATATAATCCCTCGATTTAGCACAAATTCTCAAAAGCTGAATGATGGTATGGGTATCATATGTATTTCTTAGATGTCTAGAAAGGATACATTTACATAGCCACACTGTAAAATCGTCAAAGCAGCAGCCAGGAAAGTATGTTAATTTGGTACACTAGTGTCAACTATCAGGTATTTTCGTGATGTGATGTAGGGGTAGCAACGAGCTGATTCGTCACAAGCTAGGTTTAGTTTGAACTCATCACGAGTTGATTCGTTCGAATCACAAGTTAGGTTTATGCTGAAAGTACCACTTCAGCATAATTAACAAAAAAAAATGACGGAATCATAACGGAAAGGTCATATTGAACCAATTTTTAATAATTAATGGGGGCTAATTTAGATAAAAAGAGTTCAGGAGCTAATTTAATCAAATGCAATAGTTAAAGGGTTAAAAACATTTAAAAATAAACAAATCAAGAATTTTGAATTCTAGGATATGCAATTTTTGAAAATAAAAACTAATTTGCGTGCTACATATCATATTTTTAATTAAACTCAAAAAAAAATAATGGCTAATCCACTAAGTAAAATAAATTAGTTTTATAAGTTTATTACATGTTGATTCTTTATGAACTTACAGTCAATAATTAATAAGCAACTGTGTATGTTTTTTCTTCTCATAAATTAATTACAAGTCGCACCAAATAATAATAAAAAAGAGCATGTAGTTATTCCTCTCTGACAATCTTTCATTCTGTCTCTCAAAGTATTAACTACGTGAGAGACTACTAATTATCTAGAGGGATAACTAATTACTTAGGAGACCGTCTAATATTTAAAAAAAATTACAACTAGTGCGCTCAAATATAATACCCATGCGTATAAGTATTAATATATAATATACAAAGTATTCATACCTAGTATATTAAGTATTTCGAAAACATACTAGACATATCAGCTTTCTTTTATCTCTCTCATCACACACCTATTTTTTAGAGATGGATTCTTTTTCACCATTCAATCTCTCTAATATTTTTGACGATTTGTGAGGCGAATCTAAATCCACGAACGTCTTCTATGTAATTTTATCTTTCAAATGAGATCCATGATGACATGCTTTTGGATTATCTGTCGCGAAAATATTCATATCTTGTCGTTGTGTAAGTATTCATATCTCGTCCAGCAAGTATTAATACAAGTGTAAATGGTCATGTGTCAAATGTTTGTATCTAACAAATTCTATCAAAATTTTAATTTTTTTTTCATATAACACTTGATGACTTTTGAAAGTATTAACATCAAGTACTGTAAGTATTTATATCTCGCCACACAAGTATAAATAGTTCATATGTTAAGTGTTTGTACTTGATAGATTATATGATTTTTTTTTTGTTTTTTCATATGACACTAGATGATGTCTGAAAGTATTGATATTTCTTCATGCAAATGTAAATAGTTCATGTATCAAGTGTTTGTATCTAACATATTATATTAATATTATTTTTCTTATGGCATTGGATGACGTTTGAAAGTATTAATATTAAGTATTGTAAGTATTCATACATTGTCATACAAGTGTGAATAGTTCATGTATAAAGTTTTTTTATCTAACATATTATATTTCCTCTCATGACATTGGGTGACGTTTGAAAATTAATAATATCAAGTATTGCAAATATTCATTCCTCATCATGCAAATGTAAATAATTCATATGTCAAGTGTTTGTACCTAGCATATTCTATGAACTTTTTTTGGAGGTCAAGCCACCCAATACATTTCAAATCCCTATGTATTAATACAGATGATTTTTCCACTTTGCTGGTTTCGAACTAATAACCTCTCACATAGAAATCATGTGCCTTTGCCACTAGACCAAATGCAAGTTCTTGATGTCTGAAAATATAAATATCAAATATTACAAGTATTTATACCTTGTCAAGCAAATATAAATAGTTAATGTGTCAAGTATTTGTACGTAAGTTTATATATTTTTTTTTCCATATAACATTAGATGATATTGAAAGTATTTCTTTCATTTCAATTTCAACAAGATGATACGTGTTCAAGTGACACTATTTACATTCATACTTGTTTTATTCACTAATTAAATATACTTTTACAATATCCTACATGCATTCTATATAGAGCAAGATAAAAAATTGAACACACACATCTCATACAACATGTCCAAGTGCTGGATATAAGTGTCATTAATTATGTCTAATGATTAATAATTTTGTTAAGATCAATTATTAACAATATAATATATTACATGTCCCGTCTCCGTTTTCATTTTGAGTGTGCACCATCGAGCACACTCGTGAGGACGCCACGCTTGAAATTGCCGCTGCTAGGGCATAATGGGAAATTTGAACAATATATGAGCAGTCTATTAAAAAATAAACTAAACTATGAATTAAAACAAAAAAACAGTAACGAATCATGCTTATGTTTATATAATAATTCTTTGTATCACTGCAAGTATTAGAGTGGTAAAAAGTAGAGCTGCAATACCATATCAAATATTCATATCAAGCAAATCAATTATTTATACCTAATAAATAAGTATTTACACAACAGTTTATGCCTTATAAGTTATAACTACCATATGCATACCATATTACGTATTTATATCAATAAATCAAGTATTAATATTGCATAAATCAAGCATATACATCTAATACAACAAAAAATACAGTTTATCTTATGCCTATCATATCAGGTATTTGTATCAAAACTATCGAGTATTCACACTGATTTCGCATGTACTATTAACACACTAATGTAGCCTCATCAATTCAGATTTTAGATCACATTCGATAAGTACTAGAAGTACAAGTAGAAACCATGACCGATACTGGTAAACAACAAAAGTGCATAGTTATTTGCTTAAAATTTTACTAAAAGACAAGTTCTGCTAAAGGATGTCTTGTCTAATTCAAGTTGTTTGCTTAAAATATCTCAAACTCCAAATATGAAATATAATGCTCGTCTGAAATCTAACAGATTTTATCAAATTTTAATATTTTTTGAGAACTAGCTTTTGATCTAGTGATAAAGCCACATGGTATCTATGTAAGAGATAATGGATTTGAAACTCGGATGGAGGAAATCATTTGTTATAATAACAAATGTATTAAATAGTTGGATAGCTTGATCTCCAACCTTTACTCAAAATAAAATATATATATATTTTTTTTTCCATATGATACTGAATGACATATGAAAGTATTAGTATCAATATTGTAATTATTCATGATTCGGCATGTAAGTATAAATAAATTATGTATCAAGTATTCATACTTAATCAATTATATATATATATATATATATTTTACATATAACGCTAATTTTCGTTGGCTGCAAGTATTGATATCAACGCTTGGACGTATTTATATCTGAATTAATTTAATTATGTGAAAAAGCTAACTTTCTCAGATTTCTAAATTTTTAAAATAGTCAGTTTTTTCATAT
Organism: Carex sylvatica; assembly: GCA_964058845.1. Classification (NCBI taxonomy): domain Eukaryota; kingdom Viridiplantae; phylum Streptophyta; class Magnoliopsida; order Poales; family Cyperaceae; genus Carex; species Carex sylvatica. The sequence goes on from CAXKVR010000526.1 coordinate 6,955, forward strand.
AATTAAAAACTTGAATCTTTAAATCAAAGCATCTCCGAAATTAAATCTCTAAATCTATAAGTCTCTAAAAAAATGAAGCTCCGAAATCTCTAATTTTTTGTTCTTATACGAAATCCTCGTTTGTAGCAGACGATCATGTCCGATGGGAATTGATTTAAATCCAAATAGCAAACGGAAGTTAATTCGAAGATATATTCCCTTTAAATCTTAAAAATGGAGAACCCAAAAGTAAACAAATTTATTAAATTAAAAAGAAACGATACAGGATAACAAATAGTTCATTCGGGATTCAATTGAAACTAAATCACATGATTTTCTAATTCGAGATCCATAAATCTTACCAAGAGATTATAGATAACACGGATTTCACAAATCAAATAGAGGAGAAACCTGAAAGGGAAAATAAGGAGCAAGTGGAGAGAGACGATAAGCTGGTCCTGTGATTACTAATTAAAGTTATCTTCTTTAATTGAATTGCTGGAAGTACCAGATTGAAGATTTGAAACAAAGATTGTGATTTGGTGCAGAGTAGAGAGAGCCAATCACTTAGGAGGAAGGTTATGTTTTTTCCATGGAGCGAGAAAGGAAGTACTGGATTAGCGAGAGAAATTATGATGTGAGCGTTTTGTGAGAGAGTCGATTTTCTTTCAAAATTACTAGGATTTTTGACAGTTTGATAGTTAACTGAGTTATGGAGAAAGGAGAGGTAGTATAATTGGTTAGGAAATTGTCATAGAGTTATTGTATTCAAAGTTCGAGAGTTTGATTTCTTCTCACGAATCTTGATAGCTACTAACAAGTTTTCAAAAATAGATAGTTTACTGAGTTATGAGAGATTTGGAGATGAATGGAAGATATATAGGAGGCGGGAGAAAAAAATAATTACCCAAAATGACTTTTCTTGATAAGCATCAAATACAAATGGACCAATTATTTGCCAAAATCATACAAATATCACTATTAATAGCGGGCAACACACTCTGTCTTTTCATTTGTCCAGCTAGAATAAACCGACTGAAAAAAAGGCAACATAAAATTGACATATTTTTTCTTGGGCTATCCAATATGTATCTCTCGACGTGAATGAGTTTTGGAGTTTGATCCATGTTTGTTTCAGTTTTATTACTGGACATTACCATTAAGTTCGTGATCAATTAATAAAATAGAGCAATTATCTTTGTAAAAAGATGAACAACTGGGTACGTTGGCTACAATGGAGGAGTGCTGAAGGGAGATTAAAAACGCTAAACACGAAATAGCAGACACCATAGTTTGCTTTGACTAGAATCAATTGATAAAAAAACGCTTGTTATAAGCAATCAATATGAAAAAAAAAACTTCGGAATTTAATATGTTAAGAACACAATAAAAATATAATTACAGTAAAGAAAGCATGGCTAATGTTGGAATCATTATATTCACAAAGATGTAAAACAAAATCACCTTAAACTAAAAGTAAAGCTCACAGAACAGATATACCCACTACTACAAAAAATATTTTTGCCATCGTTTTTTTATCATCAGATGTGCTTCAGCACATATGGTGTATGTCAAGAATGACAGCATTGTAATTATTTGAACTTTTTACCAACTGTTGGGTCTAACTAACCGATGGCATTGATAGCCCCCCTCCTTTGTCATCGGTTCATTTTTTATTCAACAGTTGGTAAAAACATACACTACACCATCAGTTGAGATAATTAACCGATGGTGTTGATGGATCCATCTTTGCCAACTGTTAGTTATATGAGAAGTTGACGTTAGCTAGATCAATATACCAACTCTTTATTATATTGAACAGATAGTGATCTAAATATTTTGTTTCACTTTAATATTATTTTGACTAAATAAAAGAAAACAAGAAGTGTTGGTGTAAAAATATATCTTCTGTCTTCGCAGCGAAACTTTTTGTCAAAATATTTCCCTCTTCGATCCCTAAGTCTTTCATTCTATCTCTACCGCCTTCCCTTTTCTCTAACCCTAAACTAATCTCGTCTCTGTGCGCAGCGAAGCGACCAACACTACAGATGCGCTGCAGCGAGAATGAATCTCAGCAGCAGGTGGTGATCGAAAGGAATCGAATCACACAAAGACAGAAGTGGAATGGGGAAAATTGAGAATACGAAAGAATGGAACTTGGAATAAAATAAGGTAAAATTGGCTCTTTTGATAATGTTTTTCATACCATCTGTTACACATATACAAGCCTCTTATATAGGCGATGAATTCTCAAAAGAAACGAATACAAAAGATTTACTAAATTGCCCAAATGAATCTACGTTTAGCAACTCAGCAGCCACGTAAGCTAATTCTGTTGAGTTATTACAATGATCAGTTCCCACTAGTTGGTCTGGCCTCCAGTTCTTCTCCATTCCTGACAACTCGGGACCCCTTACTCAGTTGCAGTGGCCTCCCCTTTTAATTTCTGCTGCCCTTTTCTATTGACCGTCATGCCCTCAACTCTTCCTCCTCTTTGTTCTTCTCCAACGGTTGCCCCTAAATCCATATCATCTTGCTGCACTCCTCCCCTCTTAAACAAATTCGTGTCCTCACGAATAAAATCTGGAAATTTTTTAGCGATATCTTCATTATACTCTCAGGTTGCATCATCACGAGATTGATTTTGCCATTTCACCAAAATCTGAGCTGTTGCCGCATTACCTCGCTTAACCATTCGCCTTGCTAAGATTGATTCTGGCATTGGGGTTGCAATCTTCTCTGGTCCCCTCACTAGAAACTTAGGAGAAGGTATCTGATTCTCTCCCAACCTTGCTTTTAATTGTGAAACATGAAATACTGGGTGAATGAGCGAATTAGGAGGGAGGTTCAGCCTATACGCAACATTACCAATTCTTTGTAGCACTTCAAAAGGTCCATAGAATTTCGAATTGAGCTTCTGATTACCTCTCCTAGCCACCGTTATCTGACGGTATGGTTGCAATTTGAGATAAACCCAATTCCCCTTTTCGAATTTTCTCTCGCTTATGTGCTTGTCTTCCTGCCTTTTCATCCCCTCTTGTGCATTTACTAGATTTGCCTTTAACTGAACCAAAGCAGCTTGTCGATCTCGTAAAAACACATTCACTGATTCTACTTGGCTCCTTGGTGTGCTACCTAGGCCAAGCTGAGGAGGTAAGTACCCATACAACGCCTCGAAGGGTGACTTCTTTATGGCACTGTGGTAATTTGAATTATACCACCACTCCGCTAAAGACAGGTACTTCATCCACTATTTTTGCTTATCATATGCCATAGCACGTAAGTAGTTTTCTAAACACTGGTTTACCTTCTCCGTTTGACCATCCGTCTATGGGTGGTATGCTGTGCTCATGTTGAGCTTAACCTCTAGAATTTCCATCAGCTCTTGCCAAAATCGGCTAGTAAAAATTGGATCTCTATCCGATATGATGTTGGAGGGAAGCCCATGCAACTTGTATACTTGGTCTACAAAAGATTTTGCCACAATTGCTGCTGAAAATGGATGTGACAGTGTTGTAAAATGTGCATATTTGGTTAAACGGTCAACTACCACCATTATAACCTCACATCCTTTTGACTTAGGTAAACCCGTTATGAAGTCCATTCCCACACTACTCCAAGCCTCTTTAGGTATGGGAAAAGGTTGCAATAGCCCAGCAGGTGCAGAAAAATTAGATTTGTTCAACTGGCAATTATCACAAATTTTGATGAACTGGTGCACTGATTCCTTCAAATTAGGCTAGAAAAATTGCTTTTTAACTCTCTGGTAAGTTGCGGCAATACCTGAATGTCCTCCAATAGTAGAATCATGCAAAGCCTTTAGAATGAATTCTCCAGTGATTATGGTTTCCAACACATACCCTTCCTTTGTAGAACAACACCCCCTCATACTCAGAAAAATGATAAGTTGACTCAGTGCCATCATGTTCACTTAGCTTTTTCTTTAGGTCTTCAATCCACTCATCTTCAACATAGCTTTCTTTAACCTCTTGCACCCATTTCGGTATTAGTTCACTCACAGCTAACAATTCTCCTTCTTCATCATTCTTTTCTCCAAAAAATCCTTCTCTTCTAGATAACGCATCTGCCACTTTGTTTTCAATTCCCTTCTTATACTCTATTTTATACCTTAGCCCCAATAGCTTACTCAAGCCCTTGTGTTGCATAGGGGTATTCACTCTTTGTTCTAAAAGGTATTTTAGACTGATATGATCAGTTCTAATGATAAATTCACCTCCAAGCAAATAGTGCCTCCATTTTGAAACGGCTGTGAAGAGAGCAAGTAATTCCTTCTCGTAGGTTGAAAGAGCTATATTTCGCATTCCCAACTTCTTGCTTAGGAAGGCTATCGGTCTACTATTTTGCATTAGGACTGCTCCTATGCCTAACTGACTGACATCCGTCTCAATTACAAAAGGTTGACTAAAATCAGGTAATTTCAACACTGGAGCCTCCACCATTGCTTGTTTCAGCTGAAGAAAGGCTTGTTGAGCATCAGGATTCCAATGGAAAGCATCCTTCTTGAGCAGTTCAGTAAGGGGTTTGGAAATAATGTCATAGTTTCTAACAAACTTCCTATAGTAGCCGGTAAGGCCAAGGAAGCCCCTCAAACTCTTGAGATTCTTGGGAATGGGCTAGTTAGTCATTGCCTCCACCTTGGTTGAATCAGTGGCAACACCTTCTCTGGATATGACATGTCCGAGGTATTGGATTTGATGTACACCAAATTCACACTTTGATTTCTTCACAAACAACTTGTGCTCTTCTAGGGTTTGTAGTGCCAGCTTGAGGTGTTCAACATGCGAATCCAAGTCCCTGCTATACACTAGAATATCATCAAAGAAAACTACAATAAATTTTCTGAGAAAAGGCTTGAAAATACTGTTCATGAGCTGCTGGAAGGTGGCTGGTGCATTTGTGAGGCCAAAGGGCATGACCCGAAACTCATAGAGTCCTTCATGAGTACTAAATGTTGTTTTCTGGACATCTTCTTCAGCCATCAGAATTTGGTGGTAACCCGAACGTAAATCCAACTTTGAAAAGTAGTGTGCCCCGTCCAATTCATCCAACAGATCCTCTATTATTGGAATATGAAATTTATTCTTCACTGTATCCTCATTCAACCGCCTATAATCGATACACATCCTCCATGACCCATCTTTCTTTTTCACTAACAGCACAGGAGAAGAATAAGGGCTGGTGCTATGTTGAATGAGAGAGTTTTGCAATAATTATTGCACTATGTTTTCAATTTCCAATTTCTGAAAATAAGAAAAATGATAAGGCCGCTGGCTGATTGGCTTGGCACCAGGTTTGAGCTCAATCTTGTGATTTACCATTCTTTTTGGAGGTAAAGATTTTGGTTCCTCAAATACCGAACTGAATGCCTGTAACAACCCACAGATTTTGGGATCTAAGTACTGTTCTGGACAGTCTTTCCCTCCCTTTATTCTGAATAATTGGGCATACATGACCGAATTACCCTTTTGTGCCTCTTTTTCTACATCTACTCCTTCACATATTCTGATTTTCGCTCTTGCCTTCTCAGTGGTCAGTTTTATCTCAGAATCATTCAAATCTATAGCCAGCATCCCTTGCCTCAAGTTCATCTTGACAGTACCTAGACTAGATATCCAGTTTACTCCCAAAATAATATCATATCCTTGTACTGCTAAAACTCTTAAATTTGACTCAAAATGATGACCTTGCAAGGTGAACACTACCCTCTTACATTCAGTATCGAAAACTGCTCTTGGACCAGTAGCAACTGTTACAAATAAAGGTTGAATGGGTACTGTTGGTAATTTGAGCGCTTGAACTAGGTTTGGATGAATGAAAGAATGTGTAGCTTCAGTATCAATAAGAGCTAAAATGGGAATAACTTTGAGTAATCCTTTAAACTTCAGTGTTTGGTTACTAGAAAAATTGTTGATGCTGTTTAGGGTAATAGTGTACCCCTCAGCCATCTCCTCATCTATTTTCCTTTCATCCATGGTTGGATCATGCTCCTCCTGATCATCACCTTGTTGCTCAACCCACTCCTTTTCTCCCTCCATAACATGAACACTCTTATTACACCTATGCCCCTGATGTCACTTTTCATCACACTTATAACACAGTCCCATTTTTCGCTTTTGCTCAAAGGTTAATGTAGATGTTGGGTTATTACTTGAAAGATTTGGTTTTGGTGCCTCATTCCATCTATTTGCATTTTGGTCAATAGGATTGCTGGTTCTGAAATTTTGGGGAGGTTGCTGTCTGGTTGTGATGGTTGTTTGAGCTTTAAATAAGCTCATCTTCCTGTCAGTTGGTCCTATGGCTACCTCTAAATCCAAGGCAAGGTTAAAGGCATCATTCAAGGTCTGGGGTTTGAAAACATTTATGGTATTTTGCAACTCTTCCCTTAATCCACCAGTAAAATTCCAAACAAAGAAATTTTCTTGCTTGATACCGGTCTCAGCTTCCAATCTGGATTTTGCTCTTTCAAATTCTTGCATGTACTCTTCTACTGATCCAGTATGTTGTGTCTTCCTAAACTGTACTATGGGGTTGGAATTGCTTCTTGGTTTAAACCGTACAAACACTTCCTCAATCAATACCGGCCATGCCGGATTCGGGTGTTCTACCCGATAACAGCTATACCATTCCTTTGCAATACCAATAAAGTTCATAGTTGCCATTCTCGTTTTATACTCGTCAGGAGTTTGGTAAACCTCAAAGTAAAACTTGCATTCTTCTACCCAATCTGTTGGGTTCTTCCCTTCAAATTTGGGAAAATCGAAACGAGGCATGTGTACCTTTTGTGTGCCGATATGCTGATCTTGATACTCCCTTCTTGTTTCATGCCTACCAGGAGACTCGCTTCTATCCCGCCTATTGTTTCTGTGCAAAGCTGAATTACTACCCTCAGCAGTATCTTGTTGTTTTCCCAAGATAGCATCAGCTAACATCCTAGTCATTGCCGCAAATCGGGCATCTAATCCCGCAAATCGACCATCTAACCCTTCATCCAACTGATTGAACCTCTCATCTTGGGCCTAGAATGAAACTTGGGAGTCTCTCGCAATCTGAGAGATCCTCTCATTTATCACGACCATATCTAACTGGTCTTCCTCCTCAGGTGGGTCGTTCCTCCTGGATTTTGGCATTCTTGTACTTCTTGATTGCTCGAACTACAACTTCCCGGCTGAACGAACCTGGCTCTGATACCAGAACTGCAGCGAGAATGAATCTCAGCAGCAGGTGGTGATCGAAAGGAATCAAATCACACAAAGACAGAAGTGGAATGGGAAAAATTGAGAATACGAAAGAAGAGAACTTGGAATAGAACAAGGTAAAATTGGCTCTTTTGATAATGTTTTTCATACCATCTGTTACACATATACAAGCCTCTTATATAGGCGATGAATTCTCAAAAGAAACGAATACAAAAGATTTACTAAATTGCCCAAATGAATCTACGTTTAGCAACTCAGCAGCCACGTAAGCTAATTCTGTTGAGTTATTACAATGATCAGTTCCCACTAGTTGGTTTGGCCTCCAGTTCTTCTCCATTCCTGACAACTCGAGACCCCTTACTCAGTTGCAGCGGCCTCCCCTTTTATTTTCTGTTGCCCTTTTCTATTGACCGTCCTGCCCTCAACTCTTCCTCCTCTTTGTTCTTCTCCAACGGTTGCCCCCAAATCCATATCATCTTGCTGCATGCGCCACGCACAGCGCACTCCACGATCTACATCTTCGGCATAGGTTCTTGTTCTTCTCCAATATTTTTTTCTGTGGTCTCACAAAGAGAGCTCGTACCCGTGACAGATCTGATGTTGATCGTTGCCGATCTGGCTCGCCCTAGCCTTTCGTTATGTCTCCCCCCCTTGCGACCTCTCTGATTGCCGGCCGACTGCTCCCGACATTCCTCCAAAGTCAGCCGCGCGCCCTCTCCTGCTAACCCTAGGTTTGTAAGATTTCTCTTTTTATTCATTTTTTCCCTCATACTAATAGGATTTCACATATTTTACATGAGGTTCCTAGATTTCTAGGACATACTCTGAATTTGTCTCTATACTGCCTTATATAAAATTATCTCTGTTAATTTTTGATATTTTGTTAGAATATGAGCCAAGAAGGTGGTACCTTTTAAGTTTCTCTTAGTAGTTAGATTTGCTTGTATTTTTTAGAAGTATGCAATGATAGCTAGAACTACAATTAGTTGCATTTCAATACCACTTTGTTGCTTGTGTTAACAGATAGAGGAGAATTAAACTTTCTATCAACCATTTTTTTTATCAATACTGGTGAAAAGTATTATGGGTATTAAATTAAGGGCATGCAAATTGATCAATTAAAATTCTTTGTAGCTTACAAATTCATTTAGTGCTCTTATAAGTCATGCATGATTTTTGCAACAAACATAATTGTGTCTCTTTACAAATACTAATAACTCATCATATTATTTTGTTTTTTTAAAGAATTAAAATGCATAACTCTTGTTATATTTTTACTCAGGTGGAAATGATAGTGGTGACAGATGGAAGTAGGATATTGGGTCTCGGTGATCTTGGTGTACATGGTATGTGATTACAGTCGAAAAACTTGATATGTGATGTCTCGTTATTTGATCTATATTTTGACCAAAATTTTGTACCAAAACCTGTGTCTTATACCACCAAATCATGTCTATTTCATTAAATATCTATATAATTTGGTATTGCTGCATTTTTATTCTTATTTTGCAGAAAACAGGCGAAATCAGGGAAGATTGTGAAGTCTGAAGGTCTTCACACGGGTTGCGTCACATCCGAGGCGGGCCGCATCACATCTGACCCGACCACTGATGTGACCTCCCATCAGCCGCTCGAGAGACACAGGAATGCGGGCGACGCCAGTCTTTTTCGAAAACAGAACAAAATTGAAAATAGAGGCCAATTGAAGGAAGGTCAGCCAGAAAGGCTATAATACGAGATTTCTTGCTACATAGGAGGCATTCTGGATATTCTGGAGCTAAGAAGAGAATTCTAGGGTTTGGACTTGACGGCTAGCTTGGAGACAAAGTTGAGAAGCGAAAAGATGCAAGTTAGAACTATGTCTGAGTAGATCTTTTAGTTTCTGGGGTTATGATGTAGTCGAATACTTTGTTTTATATGCAAGTTATTTAAATCTGTGTTGATATTTGTGTTTACTTGTTTGAGTAGTATTTTAATTGCTTAATTGAAATTGTTTAGATTATTCATAACTTACTGTTAGATGAACTTAAACATCTTTCTTGTACTTTGGCATTGATCTTTGTCTCAACCAGACTAAGTATATGAGGTAGGTTTGTGAGCTGAGAGGCGAGACCAATTAGTAGCAGGTGAACTTTTCATGCGTCGAGAAATGGTGGATACCTTTAATAAACCAGATAAGTAACTTAGGTAGAATACCAATAAACGAGAGTTGAGGTTTAGAAACTTAAGAGGATAAAAATTGCAATTCCATTACCGAGTTTATTAAGCTAACAAACTAGAGTTGAGGTTTAGGAACATCAGATACGGTCAATAGAACCCTACAGGTACCTGATGTACATGTATTAACTCGAGGGCCACATGGACCGCGTCAGGTACCGAGAAGCAGAGTTGAAGATGAAATAAGAAATCCTAAAAATGCCTTTTTATTTCTGAATTAAACCAAGTTTATTTACTCTCTTATTTTTAATCTCTGTTATTGAATTACTTAGGAAATATAAACACCAAAACCAACATTTTCAAACTTCTAATTTTTAAGTAAATTCATGTAAAATCTAGTTAATACTTGAACCGTCCTCTGGACCGATATCTGACCATACCATCGATAGGATTGTATACTTGCAGTCTGAGTCACGGTGTAGTCCAGGTTAAAAGGTATAGCTTACTATACTGAAATTTGTTCTATACTTTTGAGTGAACAATATGTACATCTCAACTGCTGGAAAAAATTCACAGAGGATATCTATTATTTATTATACATTTCTCTTTATATTAATTATTTCTTCTAAATTAAAATTGAACCCTACTCCTAAATTCAAGATAACTGTTTTTTTTTCTTATAATAGATGTTTCAAGTCATGATAGATGTGGGAACAAACAATGAAAAACTCCTCAATAATTCCTTTGTGTAAGTGGTTGATAGAAGAAAATCAACAAATTTTATAACTTAGTGATTATTTCCTCGTGAAATAGTTCAGATTTTTATTTTGGCTAAAACAAAGAAAGAACATCAATAAAAGAAATGAAAATGATAAGCAAAAACTGAACCAAAAAAAAAAATGAATTTCTTGTATGTTTTGTAATTTGTGTTTGTGCTTGACAGAAAAGTCATGGAGTGCCTGATTCAATGATCAGAGAAGTTAGAGATATAACTCACACTTTCTTTGCACTTTCTACTGAGGAGAAATTGTAAGTTGGATTCAATATTTAACTCCCGCTTATATTTTATTCCTGTGTTGTCATTAAATTAATTTGAAAATTATTCTAGTGTTATAGGTCAATTTACATGGATAGTATGGATAGTATGCTTCTTAATGGAAATAATATCTAAGATGTTTACTGTGAAGATTTTTTTTCTTTATTTCAGTTTTTGTTTTAAATTTATTTTTACTGTGAAGATTCGTAACATGACAATGTTAATATATAGTATTTTAAAACCATAACTTGAATTAAGCTTGTATCACTCCTGTAAAATTGAAGATTGTGTCTGTTTTGTCAGAGGTTCCAATAATAACTTGAATTAAATTTGTATCACTCCTGTAATTTTACTGTTATATGCTATTCTATTATTTTACTTTAAACTTGCAAGTTTTTCTTTTGGTCGAATTTCAGACAGAAATAGAATATGCACAAAAGACTTGCCAGCTTGTTCGAGATTTGTAAATATGTTGACTTCGATGGATGACTATGCCGAGAGCACAATAGAAAAACTTTACACTTGAGAGCATACCAACAATACCAGAATTTTTTGTTGTGCCCAGGTAGAACTATACATTTGAGAGCATGCCAATATTTGATAGCATACTAATAGAAATCTGTACACTTGAGAGCATGCCAATAGAAAATCAATTTATATATATAACAATAGCTGTGTATATATAATTGCTTATCAGTTCTCTTTTATTTTGGTTCTTTGCAGTGTGATCAATCAAGAGCTGATAATCTCGTGAGAAAATTTGGACCAAGCCTTAAAAAGGTTTAATGATTTGAAAATTTGATAAGCATAAATTATATACATATTCGATCTAGTTTTCATTATAAAATAAACGCCAAATATCTTATATTTTGAATATAAAGAGAATAGAATACACCTAGAATCAAGTTACTGCATTTGTTTGATTTTAATTTGCAGGAAACAAAGAAAAATGAAAAAAAACGAAGAAAAATGCCCAGTGTGGACGCACGGTTTTCGATACGAATGTACTAAGTACTTAGATGGATTTCTGGACGCGCGCCAATTTTAAAAAGGTATAATAAGCTATTCGTCAAAAACCGTGCGGATGCACGGATATCGATGCGGACGCACTGTAGCAGAACTGCAAAAATGGAGTCTAAACTTAAAACGGCCACAACTTTTGACTCGTAACTCCGTTTTGGACATATTACCACTTTTCGGAAAGCCAACGAGAAGATCTACAACGTGAGAAAATAAAAATGAAATTTGGGATCCAGTGCGGATGAGCCCAGACGCACTCAACACTTGGTCGATTTCAGCAACTTCAGAAAAGCACAGAATCCACCCGCAGTGCGGGTCATCCATCCGCAGTGCCACCCGCAGTGCGGGTCATCCATCCGCATTCCCATCCGCAGTCAGAGTTATTCAAAGGAGTTTAAAAAGGAAACTTGTCCCAGTGCAGGTGAAGCCACCCGCAGTGCGGGTCATCCATCCGCACTGGACCCGCATAAAGCCAATAACTGCCCGGTTTGACAGTTTTTCTATTTTTGGCGCTTTATGGACGCATTTTTACTGCCAGAAATACACATGCTTGCCGAAAAAGTAATGTAAACAGAGCAACCACTACTCCATTTACCCTGGATTCAAGGTTCTAAATCGGGCATAGTCCTTGGTTATAAAAGGAAGGGTTAATTCTCAATCAGAAAATCATCACACCACACATCAACCAACACACCATCATTCCCTTTCTTTACACATACACTTAGCGATAAATTCTGGAGTAAGGAAAGCTTTCAAGCAAGGAGAAGAAGGATTTCCTAAACAAGATTCGGCAAAATAGAGGTCTTTGATTTGTCAAAGGGTGTAATTGCTTCTTTTATTTCATTTCTTCTTACTTTGCCAATTTTTGTAATGGATCTCTCCATGAGGGAGTAAGATTTTATTAATTGTCAAAACATTTCTAAGTCACCCCATCTGACCATTCATAAGAGTAAGATTTTATTAATTAATGCTAATAGAGTTTAGCAGCTTCTCTTCGTTAGACCAAGCAAAAGAAAGAAAAGAAACAACGACTCCTCTCTGTTCGATCTATTTTGGAATCAAATCCAAGAAAAAAGTAACAATGGAGAAAGTTTTTTCCTCTTTCTCTGCCTTGAAAATTTCATGTTTCTTTCGTCTTACATTTGTTTATTCATTCTCACGATAGTCAAAATATACCCTCATTATGGTCTCATGCTATCAATTCAACCTTCCTCAAATCTCGAAACATATTATTTTGGGTATTTAGTGATCGAGATGAATATGCAAAAGAAAAATTGAAATTTCAACTTATTTCAAGATATGTTAAAAATTAGAATATTGGGATAAAATTAGAAAAAAATATCATATATTAGTAGTAAATATTTTCTTTTTGCTTTCATTTTTTATAAATTTTCTTAATAATAAAAAAGTTTGGTATATCAATACGTATCGTCGTTACCCGATACGTCTCTTAACCAAGATTCTACATAGCGATTATCGCATCATCGCGATAAGGCTAAATAAAAAATTATCGTGAATAGCGTAGCTATAGCGAAAGCTATCATACATAGTGTTTTTTGATTAATTTTTTTTTTTATATTTCTACTAATTATCAACAATATCTAAAGTCTCACATAGTAGTAATAAGTCACACAAAATTGATTAAGAAATTAAAATATTCATATTGAACTAGTACAAAGTTAAAATTACTATTCAAAATATCTCTAATAATATCATAAACTATCTATCTTTTTTCTATTAAAAATAACTAAGCATCATGACATAAACTATATATCTTTTCTCTATTATAAAATATATGAGCATGGCATAAACTATCAATTTTTTTCTATTTAAAAATAAAAAACAATCCGAACCTTGAATAAAAAAAATTATTAAATTTTTTTTTTGAATATTTAAATAAAAGACTATGTAGTATAGCATGCGCTATAGTGTGTAGCATGTAATGCAAATAACATATTGTTATTACTGTTATAGCGGTCATAGATAAAATAACACACTTTTATTTTATAACTTAGTATTTAAGATTCAAAAACGCTACAACAACACTTTGCTATAGCGTGCTATTTAACGGCTCTTAACATGGCATGTTATACGCTAGTATGAGATATGTTTCAAAAAATGTACTGTATCATATCATGTAGAGTCAAACCGTCATAAACTGTGTTGTGTCAAACAGCGATATGTTTCACTAAAAAAAAAAAAAAAAAAAAAAAGCCAGCAATATGTATCGCCGATTTTTTTAATAATAGAAATAAAATAAATAAAATATCGGAATACGATACTGATTTTAATTTTTGTCAAAATATGAGTAGAACAGGTGGTGTTAACCCGTCCCGATTAGGTGATTCGATTTGATAATTAGCTTAATCAATTATTTTGATTGAGCGAAAAAAAAATGGGACGAGAAGGGTGGACCCATCCCAAAAAAAGCGAAAAAAAAATGGGACGGGAAGGGTGGACCCGTCCCGAAAAGCGAAAAAAAAAATAAAAAATAAAAAAAATGGGACGGGAAGGGTGGACCCGTCCTGAAAAAGTGAAAAAAAAAACAGGCCGGGATAATCCAACCCGTCCCATACTCTTCTTCTATCTACCAAACACTCTCTCTGTCTCTCTCTATCTGCCTTCGGAGAAAGGGTTTACAATAGCCCGTCTGGATTTTGCTGTCTGCCCCTCCGAAAGAAAAAAAAACGGTGTCGGTGCTAGGACGGAATACAATAGCCCGTCTGGATCCCTCTCCTCTGTTGCTGTCGTTCTCTCCTCTGCCGCTTCTCTCATTTTTTCCAGGTAATTTTTTTATTTATATAAAATTAAAATAAATTAGTATAGAAATTAATTAATAATAAGTTTCAATTTAATTTGTTATCTAATTATAGTGAATTTTATTAGTTTGTTAATTGTAATTTAAAAGAATTGATAAATTAGAGTTTAGAACAATTAATTTATTTTTAGACCATTTGATATGATAAAATTAATTTCGTTTAATTTAGTTATTTAAATTAGTCCATAGCATATAATTGAGAGAGTTGATAGTATTATTTTAATTATTGTTGAGATTAGTTGCAATTTATTAGATATGAATAATTTGTAATATTATTTTGAGAATATTTTAGCGTAAAGTTCATAGTTCATTCATTTTGGATTTTTAGTAATGCAAGTAATTTAGGTAATGTAAGTACTTATTTTTTTAATATATTATGAAAATGAATTGAATTAATTAGATTTAATTTTATTAGTTTGTTAAGTGTATTTTGCAAGAAGTGATAAATTAGATAATTTATTAATCTCTTATTTTATTTATTTCTTAATTTATCTATTCATGTGTGTTTTATAGTTCATAGGTATTTGCTTAATTTAGTAATTTATTTAATAATGTGAATGGTTAGTAAATTTAGATTGTTATTAATTCTTTCAAAACGTTATGCATGTAGAATGTCAAGCAGTCGTAATCCGTGTGGCACTTCAGATGCTGCAGCTGCATATGATGATGTTGGTTTTGATCCGGCATGGTCAGCAAGTAATTTTAGCAATTTATTATGGATGCCGCATGACCAACATAAGGTCTCACAAATCTATGACAATGTAAGTTACTCCATTAATCATATAATATAATTTTTTATAAAATATTATATACATATTTGAATTACAATATTTTATTTTAATCAATTTATATAACATTGACAGGATTACAGAGATATAGGAGTGGAACCTCGAAATGTCTGGACTGGGATTGTGTACAATGACCTTTGCAAACCATTCTTGCTTAGACTCGGTTTGTATCAGGTTTCTCAAATGGATCACATAAAAATTGATCCAGCACTCCTCGCTGGTCTCGTCGAGCGATGGAGACCAGAGACCTACAGTTTTCATCTTCCCGTGGGAGAGATGACAATAACGCTACAGGATGTTTCTTGTCTCTGGGCACTGCCGATCATGGGGTTACCGGTGACGGGTCCTTCAGACCGTACTTGGTCTATCTTAGTGGATCAGCTTCTTGGAAATGGGACCGCAAGTGCGGTGCTTAAAAAGAAGAAGAGATCGGGGCCAAACGATGCGGCAGAGGTTCGAACGACTTCTGGGTATGCTATAAATTTGAAGGAGTTGCGTAATCGATTTGCTGCAATGCTAAACACTCAAGAGGGTGAGCCTACAGAGGAGCAGGTACGTCAGTACACAAGGGCGTATGTACTCGATTTGTTCGGGTCTATCTTTTTTGCCGATTCGTCGGGAGATTCGGTTCCGACAATGTATTTACAATTTCTAGTAAATCTTGATTCTTCGGAACAGTACAACTGGGGTGGGGCTGTTCTAGCTTATCTCTACAGGAGCCTTTGTGTTGCGGTTCAGCGTAAAACAAAGTGTATGTCAGGGTCAACTGTGCTTCTACAACATTGGTGTTGGTCTCGTTTACTGACCGGTTGTCCTCGTCCCTTACATGATTGGAGTCCAGATTGGGGCATGCCAAATCAAGAAGAGTGTCCAGCATTCGGAGATAAGTGGTGTTGTCTCCATGATTATCACCAAGGTCATAATCGGAGTGGAGTTAGTTACTTCCGTAACTAACTGCAGAAGCTCGAAGATTACATGGTAAAATGGGAGCCTTACAATGCGATGTTAAATGAGATACCGTGTAAGCTGCCATCACGAGTTATTAACGAAAGGGATGTATGGCTAGCTCGTGTACCACTTGTGCATTTTTGGATAATTGAGCATTATTACCCAGATCGTGTGATGCGGCAGTTCGGGTATGCACAGCCCATCCCACCACCACTGCCGCTCCCTGAGGATGAGGTATGCCGGTTGCATAAATTTGTTCACGAGTCCAATGTGGGACTAGTAAATTGGTCTAATGTGCATCATAATTACGTAAATGAGGCATATAATCCAGAAAACCACTTAGTTGTTGCAACCGGATATTGGAGTCATTACGACATATTGCCATATCAAAGTTGGTTCTAGAATAATGGCATGTTCAATATATTCTTAGGAAAACAGTGCATAGAGGGTCTTGACGATCCCGTTCCAGAATACAGAGATGAGACTGGTGAAGTATGGTACATTCCCGGTGCCCCAAAATTGACACGTGATGTAAGTTTTATAAATTAGAAATATTTATAAGATGATATTTTTTTTCCAGTGAATTTACAACTTTTATTTTATTTTATAGTCATTACGAGGGAAAAAAATAATATCAGCAGCTATAGGATTGACGAAATCAAGAGCACTCAAGAAAATAGGAAAAAAATTTCTCAAAGCAAGTTGTGGCCTTCTCAGAGACAACGGTATGGATGCTAAATTGCAAAGTATGTTGAGGGCGACCGATCTTCCAGACAATATCGATGACATATAAGATGGTGATAATCCAGAACCCATCCCCAACTTACCGCAAGATTTAGACCCCAACTATCATGATAGATGGATAGAAACAAATGACGGGTTAACTGAATATCTCAGAAGCTTTGAAACTGGACCTAGTCAGGTTGATCTGGTAAGTATTAAAAAAAATACTTTCATTGGTTGTCGATTGTGTTTACTAAGATAGTAAAATATTAATTATAGGGAGGGGATGATCATGGCACGACCGCACAAGGCAACGTAGAACCTAGTCAGGACTGTCAGGTAATTATTTAATACTCTAAGAAATTAGAAATAATCGTCGAGTTTGTTATTACAATACTAAATTATTTTTATAGAGAACGGAGGACCCAGTTGGGCAGTTCATGTCAGAGTTGTTGGACAACCCGGGGTACGTCCCAGTTCATCACACAGTACCTAGTCAGGTCTATCAGGTATTAATTTCCTCACTTACAATTTTTAATTTTAATAATCATTTATATAGTTTATTAAGTACTAAAGTAATTATTATAGGAATAACAGGTTCCTATCACGTTCGAACAAGACAACGCAGGACCTAGTCAGGTCTAGCAGGTAATTTTATCTCTCCTGAAATAAATTTTAATTAATCATTTATTATGTTTGTTACAAATAATAAAATAATTATTTCAGGGAGTGAATACATTTGTCAGTTGGGACCAGACATACGATCAGGCGTATCCTCAGGATGCGTAATACATGGGTCATACAGGACCTAGTCCGGTATATCAGGTAATAATTTCAAAATGATTTTATTTTATTTAAATGATAGTCGATTATATTTATTAAATACTAAAATGATTGTTGCAGGATTCGGATTATATCGGGTTGGCCCGCTAGATTTTACTGGTGCACAAGACAACATAGGACCTAGTCCGGTCGTTACGCCACATACATAAGCAGTAGAGGCCTTTTTTCCATCGTACAATAATGTTTATGTCAGGCGTAGGAGAGCGAACAATCAAGAAGTTATACCAGAACGGAGATACCCAGAGCGAGATCGTCGAGCACCAGATATGTTCATTTTTGATTAGATATTTAAATTGACTGTTAGTTTGTGTTAGGTGGGAATGTATTTAAATGGACTGTTAGTTAGTTTGTGTTACGTGGAAATGTATTTAAATGGACTATTAGTTAGTTTGTGTTACGTGGGAATGTATTTAAATGGACTGTTAGTTAAATAGATTGTTACTTATTTTAGCTTTTACTACTTGAGAATATTTTATTTCATTCTTATTTTATTTTTATTTTGTATGAATGTTACTTGAACTTGTTCATGGTAGTTTAAACAAAATAGCTAAATAAACTGTAAAATAACATAAACTTGAACTACTTTCATTAATCTCCAACTGCAAATCAAATGATCTAGAAAAATAAACTATCAAAAATGAGTCTTCAAATCTGAAATCATCTTCGACTATAACCAGAAGATATTCCTGCTAAAAAAAAATTAAAAAAACATTAAGTAGAATACACAATTTTTGGATAAGGAAAAACAATAATAAATATTAAAATTTTACAAAACCTGCTGCATGTGTATGTCAGACGTAGAACGTCTTGCTTGCTGTCCCATTGTCCTACTAGAAGAAGCCTCTAAACCAATAACACAATATGATGGCCATTAATATGTTATGTACATATATTTCAAATGGAAATAAAACCAAAATTTATAAATGAAAATAAAATTAACCAACCTGCTGCACGTCTGTCGAACGTCGAACGTCTAGCTTTGTGTCCCACTCTCCTTCCTTGCATTTCATCCATCGTCATGACTATACGAGCGTGCTTTCTCCTACCTTTCTTAATTTTATTTTTATCCGGAACAATAGTTAGACCGTCATAACGTGGCTATTCACATTGGTTGGCAAAGCCGTGAAATTGGTCACTCCAAGTTTCGGCAAGTGTCTTTGCGGAATACAATTGATTTACGAATATATTATGGTTGTATCTCCGGTTCCGACACATGGCAAGTACATGAGCACACGGTATACCTGTAAGCTGTGGTTTGAGACATGCACATTGTGCTATATTTTCATCACTTATGATGACCTTATACCGAAAAGTTTCTTTTTTTTAAGTAAAATTTCCATCTCGTTCTTTGTACACGACCCTCTCATCATTCACCTTGACCTCGTGTTCACCGTGCACACCAAGTGGCATGGAATTCATTTCCAGACACTTTTTTATTCTTTTTGCTAATAGCTCTTAAACTCGCTCTGACCAAAGTTGTTGACTAGCTAGGTGAGTCATTGCTTTTTCTCGTCTATCCCTAAACCAAGCGAAACACTTATAATATGTGTCTTCCACGAGTGCCACAACTGGCAATCTCCGGCTATATTTAAATACTGTATTCAACGATTCAGATCCGTTAGTAGTCATAATTCCCCAACGAGCGCCGTTGTCCATGCATTGATACACCTTCCATGGTTTAGGGATCTCATTATGATTAGTATCTTGATATTTGCCGACATTATTTAAGTACGCAACTGCATCTGGATTTTTCTTTCGTAATATTTAGAAGAACTCCTCAAACCTCCGTGGCTTCTTTTTGTTCACAAGTATTTTAAATAGGTCATAGAGTTTTTTATTGTGTACTTTTTTCATCAAATTCTCGGCAATGTGTTGTGAGCACAATCTGTGAACGCACTCGCCACCATCCTCGTACCAACCACCAAATCTATCGGTGAATACTTTCTTGATCCCCATGTGCCGATCAGAAACAACGCACATGAACTTATTACCAATTACCTCCATACGCAACCACCTCATGAACCATCCCCATGTCTGGAAACTCTCTTCCCCGACTAATGCAAAAGTCAGAGGAAGCAACTGATTCTCAGCATCGTAACCGCACGCTATTAGCAATCTCCCTTGATACCTACCAGAAAGGAAGCATGCATCAATACTAATGATTGGCCTGAGATGAGGCACTACAGCAATGCACGGACCGTAAGCCCACGCAGCTGCCTTAAACAACATTTCTGTTGGATCTCCCGTGGGTTCGTGCGCAACTCCATATTTTGTTCCTGGATTATCTCTTTTAATTGCTTCCAACAGTGGAGTGAGAAGGTTGTAAGATTTTTCCCAACTACCGAATAGTTGTGCGATTGCCAGCTCTCGGCCACGCCACAACTTGTTATATTTGGGAGTGATTCCCTTATAGACTTTACGGACTAGCTCTTTAACGCTTTTAATGGTTAAGGCAACATTTTCCCTAATATCTTCTCGTATAACATTGGCGACCATTTCTGCAGTTAATTGTGCATGATCAGTACGAGAAGCATCGACATGGCATGTATGTGGCCCTGAAATTATTCTAATTTTCCACTTAGATGAAAATAATCCCGACTTGGCATACAAACGCCACGTACATCTGGTGTCTTTGCATTTGACTACCATACCAGTTCTATTGCTCCCTGTAATTTTTACTTCAATATTCTTTCTGATGTGATAATCGTTTATTTTCAATCGTAGAGCCTCTTTTGAAGAGAACTCATTACCTACACCAAGTGTATCATGGCGATATTGGGGCCTACTGAAGAAGTTGACATCTGCGGGATGAAATGCTTAGGTGTTATTGAAGCTTGCCACAGGGTGACTTACACCACAGTCAGATATGGGAAAATGTTCAGCCTGAACGCGTGGTGTTTGGTGTGATTGTGTCGAGGTATCATCCCGGACATCCCCTTCTGAATCATTTTCATCATCCCAGTCGGCGTCATCCTCACATGAGTCAGCGTCGTCTTCGTCATCACTTTGCGGCACATCATCAAAATCAGTATTAGGATCAGCTACCTCCGGTGGATCGATCCATGGGCTATTCTGATTATTGTATTCTGTCTGAACAGACGGTGACAACTCGTTCACATTGGGATAAGGATGCAGATAAAGGTCTTGCCTCGGTGTTTGTTGTGTCGGATAGGATTCGAAGAAACTGGGACCCGCATAGTTACCACTATATTGGGCCTGTCGAGGTTCTGGTTGTGTTTCCGGTACCATACTGTCAACGAATAACTGCAGTTCCATTTCACCGATGATTGGATCCAACTCAATGTATAAATCGAGAAAAGTATACTGGGTTTGGGCACGTATACTTTGCATATAAATACCTCTCCAACTCTGATCGCACACGATTTCAATTTTCTCATAATAACGTCGGGCTGTTGTACCAACATTAACCCGTGCATGTACTTTTAGGTTATACTCATTCTCGGAATATCCAAGTTGGCCATAAATTTCACCTTTCACATCATACCAACCGTATTCATTAGTCACACTCAATGAGAATCGAGGACTAATACTATACTCCACTCCTTTACGACCGTGTCGTATTTCACCACCAAAATAAATCCTCAGCATCAACATGATTAATTATTTTTATAAATTAACCTACAAAACAATAAATAAATAACATATTATTATTATTACAATAATAAAAACTAATATTAATTAAATTATTTTACAATAGATAGAATAACGCAGCTTAAAATATAATTAATAAGTTAACGATTTAAAATTCAATTTCGTTATTAAAAATAATTACCTTAACTCCTTCTATATGTCTGGAGGTTATTTTTTCTCTATGACAGATTAACTTCTGTCTCTGTCGGTCTCTCTCGATAGATTTTCTTCTCTTTGTCGGTCTCTATTCTGTTTCTGTCTTAAAATTTTTTCTGTCTCTGACGGACTAAATATGAATTAATATTAATAATTTAATATTTTGGGACGGGTCCTCCCTTCCTGTCCCCTTTTTTTTTTTTTTTTTTCGGGACGGGTCCACCCTTCCCGTCCCATTTTTTTTTTTCGCTTTTTCGAGACGGGTCCACCCTTCTCGTTCCATTTATTTATTTATTTATTTTTTTTTCGCTTTTTCGGGACGGGTCCTCCCTTCCTGTTCCATTTTTTTTTTTTTGCTTTTTTCGGAACGAGTCCACCCTTCCCGTCCCATTTTTTTTTTTTCGCTCAATTAAAATAATTGATTAAGCTAATTATCAAATCGAATCGTTTAATCGGGACGGGGTAATCTGTCCCGTCCCATGAGACAGGGTAATCTGTCCCGTCCCATGGGACGGATTAACACCACCCGTTCTACTCATATTTCGACAAAAATTAAAATCAGTATCGTATTCCGATATTTTATTTATTTAATTTCTATTATTAAAAAAATCGGTATGTATCGTGCCAGCTTTTTTTGTTTTCAAGCCTTCTTACTTAAGTGTCTAAGATAAGGAAGGATTCATCAGATTAGCCCATGGGCCAAAGCCCAGCTATCTACTTCAAGCCTTTTCCATTCCCCGGCTAGGGTTAACGCTGCCTATATTTCTTTTCTTATGCTCCTATAAAAGGTCTTCCCTTCTTGTCCTGGGGAGTCTATGCTTCCAGCCGCAACACTAATGTGAGATATTTTTTCTACTTTTTTTCTGAAGATGAGACCTCTCTATTCCAATCGATCTTGATTTTAATCTCAATCTCAAATTGTTCTTTCTCCTACTAGAATGGTAAATGTTATTCACAATTTTGTCAATTGTTCATCTGATGAAATGATTTTTAATGATGCCTCACCACACCTTTGGCTGATTGAGAATTAAATTGCTCAAAACAGCCCAGTCATGGAGGCATATATCCACTTGGCGAGATAACGTGGAAGCCTACCCTTTGATATGGTTTTGCTTCTAAAATCTCTCGGCACATTTTTTCTTTTCTCTCCATTTCTAATGCCATATGAAAAATAATATCATACTTGTTATCTTGAATTCAAATCGTATAGATTTGATAAACCATGAACTAAAATATACTCATGTATTACATTAGTGAGGCTATGTTATTATGCATACCACAGATTGGTTCATATTGCAGATCAATATCTTCAAATTTTTAGTTGATCTGAATTGTTTGATATGATGAAATATGATTTTCATATGAAAATATACTTGAAATTTTTAAACTATTTATTTAACTAAGTAGAGAATCACTACTCTTTAATGGTCTAGAATATTTAGATTAAATGATTTTTTATCTATATAAAAGAATGTAAAATTTGATCCAGAAATATATTTTCATAAAAATATAACTTGTCTGATAAAAGTCAGTAAAATTTTTAAATCATAAAAGTTTCTCTGTAAATTCATAGAAATTGTATGAAAAAACTAAATGGGAATCTAGTGTTTAAAATAATTGATATGAATAAGCAAATTGCTTAAGAAAAATACTTTGATGTCCATGTAATTTTTTTTCGGCAAATTATAAAAATCATGGAAAATTGTCCATTTTTTTTGTTATGAAACTATGTATATGAGAAAGCTTGCAATTCTAGATTTTGTTTTTTGAAAGTCTTGATTAAGGCAAACAATACTACGTGATAAGGTACTAGAAAATGATCTATAGCTTCACTGTGGAAACGGTTTGTACAAAAAGACAGCTTGCGAAATCAAATGTCTTTAAATTCAGGTTGACATGAGTGATTTTAAAATGGGAGCTTCTGGTGGAAGAGATGGTAATGATAAAATGTACATCAATTACTCGACACCAAATTGATGTAGCTTTTTGTGTTGGTTTTAATTTATCTTTTTGTATTTTTTTTGGGTTTCCTGTTAAATTCGAGTTTAAGCAAATGGATGGATGTTCAGTACTTAAATTGGTTGATTTTACAATTACCATTTGTATTATTGTAACATCTCAAATTTTGAATATTTGAAGAAACTTTATAACGTCGTAACATGTTTAGACTGACCTCAAGCTTTCCGACATTTTTAAAAATATTCAAAAAGAAAAATAAATTATTAAGAATAACATGGTTGTTGCAAAAATTTTAAAAATGTTCAAATCACTTTAAAATTCGGTGGTCTGAAATTTTAATTTTCAATCGTTCATAAATTTGTCGGTTCGAAATTAAAATTCTCAATTGTCGAAAAATTTGGCAGTCCGAGTCTATATATTTGTTTCTTTCTCTTCATAATTTATTTTTTCAAAATCTCACTCTTTCTCTTTCTCACTCGAATTTCTCCTCCATTTTCTCATCTCTTTTCCAGATTTTCAAGTTCTTATAATTTTTTAAAATTTCATTTGTAGTGTAAAAAGTTGTAAATTAGTTTAATTAAGTTAGTAAGTATCAAAATTAGTGTAATTTTTTTTTAGTTAGTTGAGTTAGTGCTAATTAGTTGTAATTAGGATTAATTAATTTCGGTATCAATTTAGTGGTAATTAGTGTTAATGTAAGATTAATAAATTACGGTATCAATTTAGTAATAATTATGGTACAAAAGTTAGTTTTAATTTTATTTTGAATTATTTAGTCCAAAATTTAATCGTAATTAATCCTAATTACTTGTAATTAGGGTTAATAAATTGAAGTACCGAATTTAGTGGTAATTAGTGTTAATGTAAGTACCAAATTAGTTGTAATTAGTGATAATTATGGGGTCAAAGTTAGTTTTAATTTCATTTTGCAAATTGTAAACCATAATTTTGACCGTAATTAGCGTATTTTAGCATATTTTTATCGCAATTAGCGTATGTTAGCAAATTGGAGTATATTTTTACTGTAATTAGCGTATTTTAGCATATTTTACCGTAATTAGTGTATTTTAGCATAATTTAATATATTTTGCATGAATAACATTTTTTTTTCCATATTAACGTAATTTAGCCTATCTTTACCGTAATTAGGTTATTTTAGTATATTTTCGCTAGTTTTAGCATATTTTAGCTGAATAACATATTTTTTTTCATATTAACGTATTTTAGCATATTTTAGCATATTTGAGTATATTTTTGCCGTAATTAACGTATTTTAGCATATTTTACCGTAATTAGCGTATTTTAGCATATTAAATATATTTTGTCAGAATAACATATTTTTTTTATATTAACGTAATTTAGCCTATATTTACCGCAATTAGCTTATTTTAGTATATATTCGCTAGTTTTAGCATATTTTAGCCGAATAACATATTTTAGTATATTTTGACTGTAATTAGCGTGTTTTAGCATATATGAGTATATTTTTGCCGTAACTAACGTATTTTAGCATATTTTACCGTAATTAGCATATTTTAGCCAATTGTAGCATGTCTAATTTTTTTTTCAAACGTAGGATGGTTAGGAGACGTCCTAGGAGACCACCAGCACCCGACTCTATTGATTAGCCAATTTCCGTGGACAACAAAGAGCATTTTAGTCCATTATTATGGATATCTCACAGTTAGAATCGAGTTTCACTGGCATCCCGAGAGGTACTTGATTACTTTTTTTTCTTTTCTTTTTTTTAAGTTAAATTTTTTTCGAGTTCTCGTATTTTCAGGTTTTTATGTTGTTTCATTTTTTTTCAACGCAGAGTCAGGACCCTCTAGATGGAGCGATAGCACGTGGACGCGTCTCACTGGCAAGTAGGTCTCACTAGCATCGCTACGTGGACGCGTCTCACGGAAGGCCAGTAGGTATCAGGCTGGTCCGAGGTCAGTTGCAGAGTCTGGGTGACACGTAGATGAGCTGGACTCCGTACGGTGAGTTATACAATGAGGGGTTGCTGCCGCAGATATTGGAGCACCACTATCCAGACCGGGTGCTCCGTCAGTTTGGACGTCCTCTACTCATCCCCGCAGATCCAGACATCCCGAGATCTACCATCATGAGGCTATACGGGTACATACAAGTTATGTTTTTCTTGCATTTTGTATTTAATATTAGTTGTTGCATTTAAATTGCATCTAACATATTAATTACAAGATGACCCACGGTAATCACAACAATAGAGATCGAAGTACGCATTACCTGGAGCACTATGACAGAGCAGTGAGCATGAGTGAGAACTTGTGACAAATGTCGGGGGTTGATGAGATGCAGTTGCAGGGGCCTCCCCTACTGTGATATCAGGCTTGGTACATGCGGGTCGGCATGGCATTAGTGTATCTTGAGTAAAATTACGGCAATTATTTTTACGCAAAGATCTTAGAAGATGATGGTTATACTCCCACTGGCAGGAAATGTGCTCGCGATATAAGTAATGCATCTAAAATAACTCATTTTGACCATCTTTTTAACCTTTCTCCCTAATGTTTTTTTTTGTTGTCTAACATTGGTTTTTTTTTTTTTTTTAGCTGCTACTAGCGGTTAAAGGTGGAGCGCATTCAATTGTTTGTATTGAAAATCGTGGTTTCAGAATTTTTGAACACACAATGTTGAACTACTTTGCGCCTTGCATTGAGGGTTTTCAGCAGAGAGAACAGAGGTAGACCAGCTGACCGATATTTCGATTCGCGGTATCGTTGATAGAGAGTTTTTTTATAGTTTTATGTTTTATATATTTTTTATAGTGTTTTATGTTTTATTATGTTTTATGTACGTTAGTTAGCATTTATGTTATATCGTATTTTTATTATGTTTTATGTTTTACATTTTTATGTTGTATCGTTGAGCTATGTTTTATGGTAGTGTTTTATAATAGAAAAACACTACATAATTAAGAACAAAAAAAACACTAAACAAAAAAACTAAAAAAATAACAACAAAAGAACACTAAATAAAAAAAATGATCAGTTCGGGCTATTTTTGAGCGCGGATATCTCACGATCTGTTTGGAGTTTTGGCGTGAAACTTCACAGTCCTGTTCGAGGATGTTAAAACTGCATGTTAATCAATTTTCATGATTTTTTGAGATTATTTGCTATGAAAACAAGGTGTGCAAAGTTAGGATCGGAATAAAACATCTTACAATATAAATTTTAAATTGATGCATTTAAAACCCTATTTCTTAGAAGTCGACTTCTTATCAGCCGACTTCTTAGCAGCCAGCTTTTTATCAGCCAACTTCTGATTAGTGATACCCGATGATGTGCTCGCCTTACCAGTATAAGTAAAAGGAACAAAGTCATCGTCTGAGGTTGGAGGGTCTTCATAAATTTTTTTGGAGCGTACACCAAATCCGTATGGATTTCCAACAAAGTTATCGTCTGAAAGGGAGGATGAACAATAGGTTGCGGACCAAATCTTTTCCTAAGAAAACATAATTTACATTGACATTCTCCTCCTTCGGGGATGTCGATACTGCCATGTCCACTTATTGCACAATTGGACGAGATACCTCAGTTGCTATCGTTCATCCTGTTCAACAAGAAAACAAACATAAAATAATACAATCCATACAAAAAATGTACATACTACAACATAAATAAGTCATAACATAAAATACTAAAGCATGAATAAATTATAACATAAAATAATACAACACATTTACATAAAATAATACAACATGTAATCCAACGATAAAATACAATGATACAAACTAGACTAAGGCTTATGAGCTGAGGAACTTGATCCCTTCTTTTCCTTAGCCCGACGGACGCACGCAGGATACTCTCACTTAGTGAGACGAGTGTCATTCACCGGATCTGCATCCATACAATTGGGGTGAATAGCTGTGCCACATTTAACAGAAAAAAAATATATCCACCATATCTTCCTTCACATGACATAAGAGACACTGTCCCCATCCAGGTGGAGGGACTCTGTCTACCTAGACATCCATCAGCCGACTTCTGATGCATGGATCAAGAGTGCTCAGAAATTCTTGATCTTTGGATAAACCCATTTTTTTCATATTCCGATTCGCGTGGGCCCTAGCCGTCCAAAAATTATTAATAATAGTTCTTTTTTCTTCACGTTCGGTTTCAGTCCTTCCTCTATTTTTTCCAGCTTTGGGTACCATGATAAAATACTAGTATTCTGCAATATAATGAAATACTAATAATCTGCAACATTAAGATACTACAAAAATAAGTACAATACCGTAGATCGCAATTATTTAGTTTTACGACTCATCTTAAAATGCAATCCCATTAGCGCACGAGATCCCAATGATGGTGTGTTTTATGCGCAAAGCGTATACACAAAGCTTCAGTACAGCGAGCTATACTTTATTTAAAATCTTGATTTAGCTCCCGAATTAGATTGCAAGTGTACAACCCTTATCGAATGGTATAATCAGGTATCGATCCACAGGGAACAGTTCAATTCTGGACTTTTGCTTAGCTCAGTTAGGTACTAGAAATAAGAAAATGTTGATTTGGTTTGTTTATATTTCCTAAATTCGATAACAGTAAATGACAGAAATTAAAAGTTTGATTTTACTTGATTATAAAACGAAGTTTCCAGGGTTTCAGACTTTGTCTTTCAACTCTGCCTCTCTGATCCCTTCACGCGACTCGCATACTTTCGTATGCGATCCGTGTGACGCGACCCGCGTGCTCTCACATGCGAGTCGCGTGGACCTCGAGTGAATGCAGCATGTGTCTGTTCTTTAGCTGTTTACTTGTGTAAGGATCCATTAAACGTACCTAAAGTTCCTAAACCTCAACTCTCGTTATAGGACTTAATGAACTTGGTAAGGAAATGCAACTTCACATTCTTAGATCTCATACCTCTAGAGTATTCAATTCTAAGTCATTTGTCTAGTTTACTAAAGGTATCCACTATCTCTCAATAGATGGAAATTTCACCTCTCAGTTACTATTGATCTCATCTCTCAGATCAAAGATCCACCTCAAATACTTGATCTAATTGTAAGAAAAATCAAGGCCAAATACTAGAAGAGATGCTATAGACATTCAAAAGTAGACAACAAGATTCATTCAAACAATTTCAATCAAGCAATAGAAATAATACTCAGGCAAATGAACACAAATATAAACTCAGATCTAAACATCATGCATTACAAAACAGAGTTTCAGACTACATCTCAACCCTAGAAACTGAAAGATCTACTCAATCATGATCAATCAATCAATCAAGAAAGAAAGAGAGAAAGAAAGAAAAGAAAAAACAAATCATAATAAAATCCGAAGAAGAAGGAAAGAAGATATGTGATGTGAAGCTCTCAAAGCTCTCCAATCTTCTTTCCTCAGCTCCCCGCTTAATCTCTCTTTGTGAACCAGTTTGTTGGATTATGATCCATCCCCTGGTTAGTGGCAAAGGATGTCCTTTTATAGCCTCCCAAACGACCCTTTCATCTTTGGGCCTTAATTGGGCCTCTATTTAGCCTCCGCCTTCTGCTCTGGAAAATTCCGATGTGGCTCGCATCAAGGTTGATGCGGGTCGCATCAGAGTGGTAACGCGGGTCGCGTGGCATGGATGCGAGTCGCATCGAAGTCTGTCTGATGTGGCTAACGTCTATGGTAGCGTTAGAGTGGTAAGCGATTCGCGTCAGGATTGATGCGACTCTCATGCAAAATCTCAGATTGTCAGTTATCTCCTGATTTTACCAATTTATCTGCAAATAAGAATGAAAATGCAGCAGTACCACATTTTATAGATATTCAATGTAATAGACGCTATTTAATTATTTAAAATGCAAATTTTGGTACGGGGATTAGTCTGAACAATAGATCAAATATAGTGATATCAATGTGCTCCTTCTAGCTAGTTGCACTACTTTTTGGTGTGCTGTACCAGACGGGTTTGCTTGTGCTTGGTGTGCTGTTCCAGATGGCCCAGCACCATATGTGCTCATCCCTCCTAATTGAGATATGCTCCTCCTAGCTGGTTGCAATGTTTCTTCTTGCTGGTGTGCTGTACCAGATGGTCCTGTATGAGATGTGCTCCTCCTTCCAGCTTGAGATGTGCTCATTCTACGCTGGGTAGTACCTGAAGGCCCTT
Source organism: Carex sylvatica (assembly GCA_964058845.1). Taxonomy (NCBI): domain Eukaryota; kingdom Viridiplantae; phylum Streptophyta; class Magnoliopsida; order Poales; family Cyperaceae; genus Carex; species Carex sylvatica. Next base: position 36,382 of record CAXKVR010000526.1, read on the forward strand.
GTATCCCAACCACCTCTCCTCTTGCCAGTACTTTTTCTATTGCCTCCCTAAACATCATAGTTGCGCTTTCACGGAAGGTACAGCTTCGGGCTGTGCTGCACCGCAACCCTTGCGATCCACTTGCCTCTACCATAACTAAATCATTTCAGCTGCATTTGCTGCGTTATGAGAATCTGCAGAACCAATATGTTACTTAGTAAGCTATTAAAGATTGAAATGAAATATAATCATGGTTGAATGTTACATACCTCGCATCTGCCTGTCAGTAGTGGAACGGCGAGGACGGTGCCCTATCTGCCTATCTTGCATTTCATCAATGGTCATTGGTTGACGGATGTGTTTTCTCCTACCACGCCGTATCCAATCTTTGTTCAGCTCGTATTTAAGGGTAGTGGTCATATGCCATTCTTCAGGATTGCCGTACGGAACAAACAAGGCATTCCAAGTACTCAAAAGGTACTCCATCCTATACCAGTGGGCAACAAATTGGTTGAGTGACCAGCTATTATGGCGACAAACTGCTAACACATGAGCGCACAAAATTCTAGTTAGTTGGATACCTCTGCATGTACATTCCACTGCTCTGTCGGGCCCGAATGTCGTGATATACTTGAACTTTCTATGAATAATGGACATAATTCCATCTTGCATTTGGACTACTGGAACATATTCCTCAGGGCCCGTGACTTCGTACTTACCTTCGCCGTGTGAGTATGAGATGACATCCATACTCACAGCTTTCTTCCACCGTTTGGCAAGCTTATCTTGTACCCGTTTGGAAAAAGACTTAGAAGCACTACTTTGCTCTATCGCTGCCTGTCGCCGCTGAACAAACCATATGTTACACTTGTAGAATGTCTTCTCCACAAGTGCAGCCATGGGCAACATTCAGGCCTCCTTGAAGACAGCGTTCAGGGACTCGGAGCCATTTGTTGTCATAATACCAAATCGATATCATCCATTACAGGTCTGGAAGATTTTCTCATAATTTGACGGCTCCATGAAATCATTACGACGTTCTTTGCCCACTCTCTTCAAAAAAACATTACACTTCAGATTTTGCTGCAACTGAACAAAGTAAAATTAGATGAAATATGCATGTGAAGGAAACAAAAATGATATAAATTAGATAATATTAGACATACCATGGCAAAATCTTCGAACATCTCTTTCAGCTTTCTTGGCTTCTTATTCCTGGCTCCTTGTTTGAACTTGGCTCCGTAGCATTTGTCCTTCCCACACGCCTGGACTAGGTTATCAGTAACATGTTGGATACAATACCTGTGCACAAAATTATCCCCATCCCATCCATATTTAGGTTTCAAAGCAGCTTTGATCCCATTGTGTTGGTCTGATATAACACATACGAATCTATTAACACCAAGCACATGAATCCTAAGCTAGTGTAAGAAAAAATCTCAATTCTCTTCAATCTCCTTATGTACAATTACAAATGCTAGAGGCAGCAATTGGTTCTCGGCATCATAACCGCAGGCCATCAAAAGTCCGCCCAGGAAGGAAGGTCGCATCTATACTGATCACCGGTCTCAAGTAATCAACTGCGGTGATGCATGGTCCATAAGCCCATGTGACGGCCCTGAATTGCTGCACACCTTGCTTGACCAGTCCTGTATTTTTATCGATGCTCGGACTAGTCAGAAATTGGTGCCTCGAGCCGGGATTCTTGTCACATATCCCGATAAACAATAGTTTCATAAAATTGCACGCTTCCTCCCAACTCCCGAATTGCCGGGCTACTGCAATCTCACGACCTCTCCAAAGTCGGTTGTACTTCGGGGTTATAGTCTTAAATCTAACCCTCGCGCAGTTTGTCACACTGTGGATGCTCATACATAGGTCTTCCTTAATGTTATCCTCGGTGATATCTGCGATGATTGATGCCTTGAGTTGTGCATGGTCGGTCCTGCTGTACTCTGACGTCCATGTGTGAGGTGTGTCTTGCTCAGTTATTATCCATGTATCTCCATAATTTGTCGCTCTTGCCTTCAGGATAAAACGATAACCCTAAGTGTTGCATCTAATTTCTACCCAGGATTTGTCACTTCTGTGAGTATATATCTCCTGGTTCTTGTCAACATGATGCTCTCTGATCTTTTTCTTCAACTGCTTTTTGTTTTCAAAGTACTGGCCTTTTGCGAGCTCACTCTTGTATTCAACCCGATGACCGTAGTAAGAAACATCTGCTTCTCGAAAAATAGATGTGTCACTGAATTTTATGAACGGGTGAGTCTCAGAACGACCACTTAACGGCATATTTCTATTATGCCTCACAGTGGACTGTGTGTATTCTCCTTCATCGGCATCATCTCCCTCATCATTAATGTCCCAGTGTCCTTTCTCCCATTCATCCCCAGTTTGTAGATTCTCCTCCGGTACCTCGTTTATAAATTCAAATTCTGACTGGTTTAGATCCTCCTATACTGGTGGCGGTCTGGGGTGAGGATTTGGTTCAGGCCCAGGTAAGGATGAAGGACCTCCGTACACGGATATAAGTGGAATAAAAGGTGGAGATTGTAGTCCGGGTGGGATAAAAGGTGGAGATTGGGGTGAATTACTGTATATTTCTGGTTCTGGCATTTTTTCGGGTACGAATATAGGAGTGTGTGGTTCTGGATTTTGTTGATAATTTTCTGCAACTGAATTTTGGCCTGAACTTCCAGACTCTAACCCTCTGCGAATTCTGCACGCAAAAACTTCGAAGCCACTATCGTCGGACCTCACAGTCCTGTTGATCAGGCCTCTCCATGCCACGTCATCTCCTAGTGCGATTCTGACATACCTTCCTCCTTGGAGCACTCGGGCCATTATTTCCAATTCACAGCGGTTCCTATTGTACTTGCTCAAATTATAAATAAGCGTTTGCAACTCCTCAAATGAGAAATTTTCATCAACCCAACGCGTATTTACTGGAGGTTTGGAGTAACGTACCCCATACTGGTCAGTTATGAACTTTCTCCCAAAATGTACAAAAATTCCAACAGACATGGACAATAAACTATATTAATGAATGATAAATATTTTGTCAGTTTACCAGTTCCAATTATGTACAGCTGTAAACAGTATATACGTACTTCAATAGTATGTGAACAGTAAATACGTAAATGAACAATACATAGGTACATGAACAGTAATTAAACAATGAATAGTAAATAGCGAACATTAATTAAACAGTGAATAGTAAAGCCATATATAAACAGTACATACCTGTAGCAACTCTTTCTACTTCTTCTTCCTTCTCTTTCTCTTTCCTTCTCTCCCTCCCTCCTTCTCCTTCTCCTTCTCCTCCTCTCTCTCTCTTTCTATTTCTCTCTGCTGCTGAACTTCTCCTTTTATAAGGAAAAAAAAGTAAAAAAAAAAAAACCCCCGAACTGCCAAATTTTTCGGCGAATGAGAATTTTAATCCCGGACCGTTGAATTTATGGGCGGTTGGGAATTAAAATTCCGGACCGCCGAATTTTGAGGTAGTTTGAGCATTTTTAAATTTTTTCCAACAACCCTGTTATTCTTAATAATTTTTTTTTTTTTTGGGTATTTTTAAAAATGTCGGTCAAGCTTTAGTAAAGAAAAACATAACTAATTAAATATGATTTGGTGATAACATCCCCTAAGTAAAAATATAGGTTTTTTTTTCTAATCTTTAATTATTTTACAGCCTATTTAATTAGACGTAGCATTATTTTTACTTGTGTTTAGAAATGGTAAAATTAATATGATTAGCTATTTAAAATTTATTTAAGTGTAAATTAATACAATTGATTAGATAGATGTTCTTTTTTTTTTTATTATTAACCTTGAAATATGTTAAATATTATCTAACAATCTGTTGATTTAAAATTTAGATTTTTATTTAACAATATGTTTAGTTCCTTAAAAAAAATATCGGGCTCGGTGTGCAAGTTATTAATAATGTTAAATAAAGAGAATAATTAAACAAATTTATTTGTACATAGCTTTATGGGGAGACACCTGTCAAATATTTTGATAGTTCATTTTCATCACATTATTCGTGTCCACAATTTATCCACCTGTCAAACACTTGAGTTACTCATTTTCATCACCTAATTCCACCAAGTTTCCCTTGCTGCTTTGCATTTTTTGGTTCAAATTTTGAAATATTAGGAATACCAAAAGTATCTTTTCAACGTCCTAGAACCGAAAAGCTTGGCTTGACATATAGTGCGACTTGTCAAATATATTGGGTCATATGGGATTTACCCCTTCTCTTCCCCGATCGAGATATCCTCTGCCGAAGAGATATTGTATTGAGTAAACCATCATTCATTCGGAGCACGAAGTCAAATTTCAATATGAACTTTTTTTTTAGAAAATAGCTAATTCGTTAAGTTAATAGGACAAGGGAAATTCATTAATAGGAGATAAAATCCATTAATAAAATCAATTCAAAAAAAGGATTTTCACAAGTTCTACAAAGAACTTTATTATTAACCTTTTTTTCTTATTTTTCACTCAATAACATATGAAAAAAACTCGCATAAGAAATTGTAGAAATGATCTCCACGGTGTCATCAAAAATTTGTTAACAGATGTCATATTTTTTTTAACAGGTGTCGTATTTGTTGTAGTAGCGATTCGTGTCCATAATCAAAATACCCATATAGGAGAAAGACAAAATATCTATTTGACGGAGTTTCTTCCTATTAATAATGAGGATCTTAGATATCAAAAATTCCTCAATGGTAAAAAAAAACCTTTTTTTTGACTATTTCTGCAAGGGTATCTTACATAAAGATACCTCAGGATCAGGAGAGTGGTGACACATTGTATAAATCTTTCATGTATAAAATAGATAAATTCTATCAAAAAATCTACATGAAATTCTATATATCTTTCATTTTTCCAAGAACTCTTTATCGAATGAAATCCCATCGAGAATTCTCTAAATTTTTCATTTCTCCAATTCCATTTCATCCAATTCAATTGGATCCAATTAAAGTAGATTATAGTTCTTTCATTTCAAAAAGAAAATTCAAATCGATCCAGAATTCTATAGAGCTAGTTCCTCGATCAAGTACCTTTTCAGATGGAAGACGGACCTGGGAGATCTTTTTTTGAAATCTATAATTTTTTGGAAATCTATGACTATGAATTGATCGGATTCAAAAGTAAAAAACTTGCGTCAATATCTCACAAACATGGAGTGTGAATCAAATCCATGTTCTGAGAAATCTTTACCATCCGTAAAGAAGGAAAATGGAGTCTTTTTCGTTTTCGAAGAAAAAAGAAAGAAATTCGTAAACGTAACATGAAGATAATAGAAGAAAGCAATCTTATTTATTTAATCATTTTCGAAGGAGATATTCAAGATCGTAATTATTATTACCTATACAAAATTTAGAAAAAATCTCTGCTAATGACATTGGATACGATGGGGTTCGAACTTAGAAATCCTTTCCAAGATTTATTCCTGCTTGATATTCCCAAACTAGGTATCCAAAATTGAGGATATATTGGATATATCGTGGGTAATTCTTGAAAACATTCTTGACTCTAATAAGTGAGAAAATCTTTTTGAAATGAACTCTGATATGATAAATAATAAGATTTCGAGTATTTTTATATCCCTAAAACTAATAAATAAGACTCATCTGTCTGGAAAAAAGAATGATTCTTTCTTTTAATGGGTCTTCTCCTTTTCTTTCTTTGACACTTTCTTTATTTTCATATGAGTCATTTGAAGAAGAAAATCTCTTTTTGAGAGAAAGGGATGAAAAGGATTTTGATATTTCAACTAATTTCTCAGAAATATCTGCGTATGGATATACAAAAGTTATGGTATAACATAAAAAAAATACTTCTTCACTTCACCATCCATATTTTTTTGCAAAAAAAGGACATAAAACGAGTAAAATATTCTTTTTCTGAAAAAAGGAGGAAAAAAATGAATAAATTGAAAAAAGAAGAAGATAAATATAGAACTCTCGATTATTACATAATCAATGTATAGAACTTTAGACTGTTGAAAATCAATAATTAATTAATAGTGACTAAATTCTAAATGAAACTAAAAAAAAAATTGAATGGAAAAGAAACAATTGCTTTTCATCAAGAAGTATACTATAATGTATATATATACTATAGACTGAATTTAGACTTTGTTATATTCTATGTTATAAAATGAAATTCTCATAAAAAGAAAGATATATAGGAGTGGAGTATATATGAAGAAAAATCAAGTAAAACTTGAAAATCTCAAAAATTTGATAACGGATCGTGAGAAAATGCTCGAAAATAGTCGGAATATCAAAAAAGTTTTACTAGAATTACTTGAAGAAGAACTAGATCTAGAAGAACTGAAAGAGTTAAAACAACTCTTTCTTCTCGCAGAAAGAGACTCGACAGGAGAAAGAAAATCCGTTTTTGCCCAGATCGTAAGCGAATTCACTGGCATAATCAATGCCAATACGCAGGATAGAATCCTGTACGCGAAGATAACTTATTTCTATGGAAATAGGCCTCCACAACTGGTACCGTGCAAGATTTATGATAAGTTAGGCGGTAGGCCTCTCGGTAGGCCATTATCGAGGGGGGACTCGGTGTGGCTTGAATTCGACCAAAAAAAACCGTCTTTTTTGCAATATTATAATATTATTTCGACGGCCAATTTTTGGTGAACCAGATACAATCATACCGCATAGATAAGCTTACACTAACCCATCAATTTTGGATCCAATTGGGGATTTTTCTTGGGAGGTATCGGGAAGAGATTGAAATGGAATAATATAGATTCATAGGTTCTCTATTGATTCTATCCCTATGGGATAGAATCAATAGAGAAATCGAAATGAAATAAAGAATCCAAGAAAAAAGGAAATAAAAAAAGAAGTAGAAGATAGAAAGGATTCAAAATGAATAAATTAAAAGAGCTATTTTGTCTTTTTTCCATTCCGAATTATTGATTCTGACCTCGATACTTAGATCATTCTATTGGACATAGAATGACAATCTTTTCAATGCAAAAAAGGAATAATCAGCTATGATAGGTGAAAAAAGAAGAATTGTCAAAAAAAGGATTGTAGTAAAGAAAAGATTTGTAGCTAAGCATTTATCGGAAACATTTGAGAAAATAAAAAAGGGGGAGGAGAGAGAAATAATAGTCGCTTGGTCTCGGGCATCAACTATTATACCCTCAATGGTTGGCCATACAATCGGTATTCATAATGGAAAGGAACATAAACCTATAATACAAGAGGAGGGCTTATGAAGTGGGATTTTTTAAATAAAAGGAGGTATCAGCATCTCCGACCCTTGCCTGATGATTTTCTTCGAGTCTATAATAGGCTCTATCGCGAGCGGACAATAATTCTACACAGCGAACGTTACTCTAGAAGGCTAATGCAGGTAAGAGTGCCAGAGCTGCTAGAGTTTTACGATTCGAAAAGTAAAGATCCAATTAGAGTTTTTATAGACTGCCCTATGTTAGGGGCATCTGAATCTTTAGTTCTTTCATATATTTTGAAATGCAGCCCGGTTCCGATATATACCACTCTGATAGGTCCTGTGGGATTAGGAACCGCTTTTATTCTCGCAGGAGGAACACAGGGGAAACGGGCTGCATTTCCGAACTCTATGATTTCTTTTAAGACTCCGAACTTCATTGATCTAAGTATTGTTCAGAATCATTCGTCGATACAAGATAAACGCAAACTGGTTGATAAATTTTTAAGTGTTTGTGCCAAAAGCACAAGCTACTCGGAACATGAGCTACTCTCCATTATGGAAAGTGAGCCCATTTTATCACCCAGTGAAGCTATCAATTTTGGTATTATCGATCACGTAGTGAATATACGTGAGGAGAACGAAAATAGGATCTTGGATACTCTTAATCCTTTTAGTGACCCCACCTATGAACAAAGTCGAGATTACCTTTTTTGATCTGACCTCGATACTTAAGAAATTGCGTAAGCTAAACCCAACCGATAAAATGGGATTCTATCCCGCCTGAGTTCTAATAATAAATCATCTTATATCGTATATTAGAATTCACTTTGTCTTATTTTCGAATCAAAAAAGAATACTCGTATGAAACAAGTTCAAGTTAGAAATAGCAGCTTTTCAGATAAGTTATACTATTCCGTAATAGTACGTACATCTTTTCAAAATTACCATTACAATTCTTTAATTCATTTTTTTCTTTTATGTTCATACAGTGATTTATATATATATATATAACCCTTATTTTGTGGGAGGACTTATATGGCACTAATATATAACATAGTCAACCAAATCGACGAACGTACGTTCCAGGCCTCCTTGTCCGGGACTGATTGGATAGTGAAATGGTATCTATCTCATGAGCTGTTTCGTGAGAATATCCGGCCCTTGGTGGGGGATCTGGTAATATTGGAATACAACTCTGGTCTTAGACGCATAAAAAGAAGAGTCTATCATATCATTGAAGTGATATAATAAAGATTTTTATAATAAACTTCCCTATATTTATTGTTTGGGAGTATCCACCTATTCAAACCATTTCGTATTTCTCTCCCTCTCTTTCCTGAATTTTTTTTATAAATCATAATTAATTAAATTAAATTTAGCAAAGCAGTATAATTAATTTTTTTTTTTCAAAAACTATAAAGACCGAATTGGAAATTCAGTCTCTCCATTTTGCTTTTTCTAAAACCGATTTTCTAATTCGGTCTCCCTATTTTTTACTTTTTTCGTGGATACGGCCACATAATATCCGAATAACCCCAGACCAAATTGGGGATTCGATCTCCAAAAAAAAGTTTTTTTTTAATACCCTTCTTCTCCCTCCAAAAAAATATTAACATACAAATCCAATTAAATATTAACATGTATGACATGCAAACTCAATTAAATATTAATATTTATTCTATTACCCTACACTATTCTACAATTGCACTACAAAAATTAAAATTACACTAAAAAAATTAAATCATTCAACAATTGATTTATACTACACGCCAAAAGCTAAATTACTACATGTAAACTAAAAAATTATACAATTAATAATTACACTACATAAACTTAAATTCCACTAAAAAATTAAATCATTCAACAATTAATTTATACTACATGCTAAAAGCTAAATTACCCTGTATGCAAACTAAAAAATTCTACAATTAATAATTACACTACAAAAACCTAAATTATACTAAATAAAATACGATCGTTGTACGTCTACCGTTGAACGAAAACTTAAACTGATTTTTTGAGGAACTAAACGACATTTTTTTGAAATTATGATGCTTTGAATGATTGAAGGTGACCCTTTGGGCGATATTTAGATCTGTCTTGTCCCCCCTCTTTCCGAAATGTGATCATACATGCAAATCCGACTTTCTTAGCCAAAGTTATGGCTGTTTAAAGTTTTTTCAAAAACTGAACTTTCAAAATTCATAACTAATTGTAGAAAAATTCAAATAAATTGAAATTTGTGTCAATTCTGCGTATTTTTGAATGCTCTACATGCTGGTGTAATCACTTTTTGAATGCTCTACATTAAGTTGGATAATAATAAAATTATCGGTAAATTACTTTGCATGCAAACTAAAAAATTATATAATTATTCATTACACTAAAAAAATCCAAATTATACTAAACAAAAAAATTATTTTTATTAATTATGGTTTATAAAAAAAAAAAAAAAGACCGAATGGCCATTTCGATCTGGAGAAAAAAAATCTTGGCCGCATGGAAAATAGTGATTAAAAATAATATGAAGACTAAATGGCCAATTCAGTATGAGAAAAAAACATTCTTACACCATTGGCCGCACAAAAAATTGTGAAAAACAGAAAAAAAAAACCTTGGAGACCGAATGGCTAATTCAGTCTGGAAGAAAAGTAAATGTGAAGATCAAAATGGTTATTCAGTCTTTATGATTTTTCAAAAAAAAAAAAAACTAATCATACTGATTTGCTAAATTTAATTTAATTAATTATTGTTTATAAAAAAAATTCCTCTTTCATTGACATATCCGCGTGACTTGAAGTTTCTTTTTTTATCAGCTTGGAAATTCTGCGCATTACTATTGGTGCGTTCGCACTGTATATGAGTGCGGGTTGATGACCCGCACTGGAGCATGTGACGCGCAAATTCTGAAGTCGGCTAAGTGTTGAGTGCGGCTGGGATGACCCGCACTGAATATGAATGCGGACGCATTAGGCTCGGACTTTTCCTGGGTTGCGCTGAGATGGTGGAAATTTGGCTAAGTGAGGAGTGCATCCACACTGTATGTGAGTGCAAGTGGATGACCCGCACTGAGAAGTATTTTCTACAATTTTCATCTTTTCCTGCATTCTAAAGTCAAACAACCACAGTAACTTGATTCTAGGTGTATTTTATTCACTTTATATTCAAAGTACAAGATATTTAGAGCTATTTTATGATAAAAATAAGATATAATGGTTATATAATTTATGCTTATCACCGCGTGACAACAACTCTGTATGACCACCTCTAATTTATCAATATTAAACCGAAGATGAGTATTGGTGCGGATAAAAGAGTAGAGTTGGAGGTCCTTAATTTATTGGTTAATTTGTGCATAAATTAATTCTAAACAATTTCGTCATGAACGATATTTCCAGTCGGAGGAGAAGAGTACTTGTCGGCAGTCTCAGTAATTGATCAACAACGACAAGACAAAGAAGGAAACATGCGAGGTTGCTTGGAAGTGGTTGGTTGAGTTCTTGTGACAACCAATTAGAATATTGTTGGATTTATTGTCAATTTTCTTAAATTTAATGTTAACATTGAACATATATGTAATCTAATTATGGATTGTTTACTATTGTTATTTTTAGACATGCAAAGCTGAGGAGACAGAAGAAATTTTGTAATTTGAAAAAGTTGTAAATTGTTTATTGTTAGAGTGGCTATATATATTACAAGGTCAATATGACTGTTGGAGACTATCTCCTTCTTCGCTACAGTAGCTGTCTAAACTATTTTATATATTTTACATATAAATCCTTGACTTATAATAAATTATCTCTAAGATTATTTATTCAACACCCCCCCTCAAGCTAGGATTGGAAATATCGAATAATCCTAACTTGTTTGTGATTTCTTCAAACAATTTTGGATCTAATCCTTTTGTGAAAACATCCGCTATTTGGTCTTCACTTCGAACAAAAGGTGTTTCTATTTTCTTGGATTGGACCTTCTCTCTAATAAAATGACAATCAACTTCTATGTGCTTGGTCCGTTCGTGAAATACGGGATTTAGAGCAATGTGATGTGCGGAGTTGTTGTCACAATATATTTTCATGGATTGATCAACGTTGATTCCTATGTCTTTGAGTAATTGCTTGGGCTATATTAATTCACTTGTGATTGATGTCATGGCTCGATATTCCGCTTGCGTGCTTGATCATGCCACGACATTTTGCTTCTTGCTTTTCCATGTGACTAAATTTTTGCCTACAAATGTGCAAAAATCGGGGGTGAATTTTCTATCAAAGCTGCCGGCCCAATCTGCATCGAAATAGCCACATATTGCATTAGAATTATTATTCTTCATCCATATTCCCTTTCCAAGATTTTCTTTTAAATATCTCAAAATTCTATTTATAGCATCTAAATGTGGTGTTCTTGGTGAATGCATAAATTTACTAATTTGGCTTACGGAAAAATAAATATCCGGACAGGTTGCTGTGAGGTAAATTAATTTTTCTACGAGTCTTTGAAATTAATTTATATTTTCTAAGGGCTCACCATCCTCGGTATTTAATTTATATTTATTATCTATTGGTGTAGAGGCCGGTTTACAACCTAACTTACCAGTTTCTTTTAATAAATCCACTGTGTACTTTCTTTGTGAAATTAGAAGACTGTTTGAGAATGCTACTTCTATTCCTAGAAAATATTTTAAGTATCATAAATCTTTAATGTCAAATTTTTCTTTCAATTGAGATTTGATTGTTCTAATTGCTTCTAAATTATTTTCGGTGATTATTAAATCATCTACGTATACTAACACAAGGGTTATATTTTTTCCTTCACTTTTGGTAAACAATGAATGATCGGCATTGCTAATTTTAAAATTACAAGAAATTAAATATTGAGATAGTTTGCCATACCATGTCCTTGGAGATTGTTTAAGTCCAAAAATTGATTTTTTTTAACCTACAAACAAGGTTAGCATGTTTTTCATTTACATGGCCCGGTGGTAGGGTCATGTAAACTTTTACCTCAAGTGTTCCTTGAAGAAATATATTTTTAACATCCATAAGGTATAAATTCCAACCATTGTTTACAGCAATGGAGAATAAAACCCTAACGGTATTCATTTTTGCAACCGGTGCAAAAGTTTCATTATGATCTATTTCATATGTTTGAGTAAATTCTTTGGCTACTAACCTTGTCTTATACCGTTCTATGGTACCATTACAATTGTATTTAATTTTGTACACGCATTTGCACCCAATGGATTTTTTATTTTTTGGTAATGGAACTATTACCCATGTTTTATTTTTTTCTAGAGCTTTTAGCTCTTCTTTTATGGCTTTATCCCAAGTTGAATTTTTAATGGCCTCTTGATAATATTTTGGTTCTATTTCTTTTTCTATAATGGTAATAAAAATTTGGTATGAAGACAAAAAAATTTCATATGAAATAAAATTTTGTATAGGGTATTGGACGGTACAAGTAACATAGTCTTTAAGTCTAGTTGACGATTGTGATACCCTAGTTGTTTGTCTAAGCTCCGAATTAGTCTCTATTTCAGTCTTATTCATGTTATCATTTATTTCTTCTTCAACATCGCTTGTTTTATTTTCTTCTAAATTATTTTGTGCAATATAGGGTGTTACCAAATTTATTCTTTCAACTTTGGTTTGATTAGGCTCTTGAATCTCTTCCAATTTGTTGAAATATGGCTCATTTTCAAAAAATACATATGAGGCATGATCACAATCTCTGAAATTAAAGTATAGTTGGTTTTAAAACATTTAGGTAAAACATGATTATAGTTGTAAATATTTATTTGAATAAAATGATGCATAAGCATATTTTATGTAATAATTTGTGGGAATTGAGTGAATTTTTTTAAAAATAAATTGTATGGTGAGTAACCTTCAAGCATGTAGGCTCTTCCACATGTAGCGTATGCTGGAACCTCAATTCTGAAATATGATGATTATGCATGCGCCATTTATTTTCGGGTAGCACATGACCGTAAGCATGTAGGCGCCAATTTTGGATAGCGCATGCTTGAGTATTGAACCTAAACTTGTTGATCACGTAGGCGCTAATTTTTGAATAGCGTGTGGTTAGATCATGTAGGCACCAACTTCTGAATAGCGCATGATCGAGTCTTGTATATGCTACTTTGAGGTAGCTTATATTTGAATCTTTAACATGAAATATGAAACCTAACGATCATGTAGGCACTTTCACCTGTAGCGCATGATTGAAGTCCTGTAGATGCTACTGCGTGGTAGTGTCTGATTAGAACCTGACGGTCATGTAGGCGCCATTATTTGGGTAGTAGATAATCAGAGTCATGTAGGCGCTTCCACCTATAACGCATGCCTTAAAAACCAGTTGTGAATTTCAGTTGATCACGTAGGCGCTTCCAACTGTAGCGCATGTTCAGATCATGTAGGTGCTTCCACCTGTAGCACATGATCGAGGCATGGAGCGCTCTGTGTGGTTTACCCATCATATTATGGTATTACCCCAACCCTTAGTAATTGTGAACTGTATTGGATTTAACATGATTAATTGTGAATATGAATGCTTAGACAATATGGTTCACAAGTAGAATTGAAATGAATTCCAAAATTTCTCATGCATGAGCAATTGTGCATTATTATAACATATATGCAGTACATATTATGAAGTGAGTAGAACTAAGGTGCTCTTAAGCTCACCAAAGTGTTTGGTGAGCTTAACTCCAAAACCCATCAAATCGGTTTCAAATGACGAATTTGAACTGTTGGAACCTGCCTACCTTACGAGTGATGCGTCTACATGTTTAAAATTTTTACATGTAGACGCATCACTCATAAGATAGGTGGATTTCAACGGTTCGAATTCGTTATTTGAAACCGATTTGATGGATTTTGAAATTTAGCTCACCAAACACTTTGGTGAGCTTAAGAGTACCCTAGTTATACTCTTATGAAGTTATGCTATATTTTTGGGCTTGCTCATTTTTCTTCCGGTATTTCATTTTTTACATAAAGTAAAATTTGGCTTGTGTTGCTTGTCTGATTTAAGTTGTCGTTAGTTATTTAACTATTAGATTATTGTTGTAATATATATTATTTTGGTGCTCGGTACTGGAACTGAATACTGCACTGAGAGATTTTCAATCTCTCACAGTTCCACTTTGTGGGTTTTAGGTCTAAGAGCGAGATACGAAAATGAGAAGTCAAAATTGAAGACTTGCGGGATTTTTCCACTGAGAAGGTTATTAGTTTATTCCCAATAAATTTGTTCTGGTATTTCATTTGTATATTATTACACCATAACATATTTATTCTTCGATTTGTTTGTTACATTCATACAAATTTAGAATTTTTCTTCAATTATTATGGCTCTTGTTATTGTTATTGGTAATGTACGTATAGTTATAATTACGTTTGATGATTGAATCGTCTTGCACTAATGAACACAGTGGATTATCAGTTCTGTTGTCGGGATGTGACAACTATAATTAAATTTTGATTGACAACTTGAGTTTGTGATTTGTTTTGTTATGATGCACAAATTTGAGATTGTATAAGATATTTATTCATTTATTTTAAACTAAGTAGTCAACAGACGAACCAAAAAATGTTCATAAATTTCTGTAAAATGCCATCTCTTCAGTAATTGAACCCTCTGAAGTGATTTCATAAAATACAATAGCTCAACACTATTTAAAATGCCAAATAGTGTATAATCTCTTTGGGAAAACTTTGATTCAAGAGGATACCAATGTTTGATACAGAGGTGATTATGTTGGCCCATTGTCTAACAAATCTAGCTAATAAAAGTCGCACTTTCAAGTTGCATTTGGTCCATGTTTACCCATGATGGAAGTCATGAATAAATACCTTATTTTGTGCTTGTGCTGCGGATACCATTGTTTGATACAAAGGTGGTTATGTTGGCCCATTGTCCAGCAAATTTAACAAAAAAGTCGCACTCTCAAGTTGCATTTTTTTTTACTATTGCATGTAGGTCCCAATTCTTTCTCCAAACAGAATCGATCTCATATCCCTCCTGTAAGGGGACTATGCCTTTACCAACTATCTCATGCAGTGGTGGCCTTCCAAGTTGCATTTGATCTATGTTTAGTTGTGGTATAAGTTATTGAATAAATATCTTATTTTGTGCTTGTGTTGCGGATACTAATATTTAAATGTTTGATACAGAGGTGATTATGTTAGGCCATTGTTAAGCAATTATAGCAAAAAAACTCCCACTTTTAAGTTGCATTTTTGTCTATGTTCAGTTGTGGAATAAGTCATGAAATAAATATCTTATTTTTTACTTATGTTGTCGAATATAAACAAAATTTGATGGTATAATATAGAACAAATAATCACTTTTATTATTATTATTACTACTATTATTACTATTATTATTATTATTATTATTATTATTATTATTATTATTATTATTATTATTATTATTACAATTATTATTATTACTGTTGTTATTGTTGGGTTTTTTTAGTGTTGTCTTGTGCCATAATCTACTTGTCTATTTGACTAGATTTACAAAATATATATTTATTGAATTTAACAATTTTCTTGAGTTGAGATATGTGCAGGTTCATAAGATTTAGAATTGCAACAAGACTATTGAGGCTCTTTTATTTGTCCTTAAGATAACTGATTGCACCACTTTTCCAATGAAGGCTAAGACTTTAAAAATCAACATCTACTCTTCGCAAGTTTTTTGAAAAGTGGTCATATGTCGAAATCGGACACTCGAGCACCAAGATAAGTATGTTTGAAGAGTGCTAAAGTTCCACAACAGTTGATGATCGTTATAAGGATCCAGTGACCAACCAAGTACAATACAAGCATATTGAAAAGCAAAAATAACAAACAAAGTATGTCAAGATAACATAACATATCCCTATAACAACCTGCATATCACTCATATACCTAAGGAAATAAGCATAACAACCCCTGAAAAGCCATCATATCACTAATAGACTAACATATGCATAATAGACCATATAAGCTAAGGAATCTCAAAACAGTTCATCAAAGCAAAATATGCAAAACATATACTGTTATAACAAAAACACATAAAACAACTTCAATATCTTCACCATCCATCTGTAGCCTCAACCTCTATTATGCTTCTTGTCCCAGGCTAAGAGATTATAGCCCGAGTATCATCCATATGGATAGCAGGTAAACCCCCTAATAGGTCCTTTGCATCAGGAGGTAAGATATAGATTAGTTTCTCTATAGGCTCATATTTCTGAAGGGAACACCAAAATTTAACAAATACAATTATTTGTGTACCTAAAGTTTGAGGACTTTTGCAACCCCCTTTCAAAATTAACCTATTCCTCTCAATCACACAGCCCACAAGACTGAACCTATAATCATCATAACTAAATTATCATCTTTCATAGGTATGAAGTACCTATATCCCACAAGTCATCTAAACTTACATAAGTAAACACAAAATTATTGTACCTAGCTATCCAATGCCACAACTCACTTACCATGGAACAAGTTAGAAACAAATGAGACACAGTTTCTTGCTCATGACAGAAAATACATGATTGGTCTCCCTGCCATCCCCTGTTACTAAGATTATCCCTAGTTAGAATTTTGTTTTGTTTAGCCAACCAAAGAAAAATTCTAATTTTGAGAGGTATATGAACCTTTCAAATATTAGTGAATGTAGAATTAGGTATTCCACCAACTATAAGCCAAGTATACAAGGAATAAACACTAAATCTATCAGTGTTAGACTATCGCCATACAATATGGTCATTAATGGTACCTAATTGAAAATTCTGAAATTGAGTTAATAAAGCACACCATTCTGTATGATATGTACTTACTAATTGTCGACAAAAGTCAATATGTCAATCTGTAGGATTGAATACTTGTGAAACCAAAATCTGTTTATCCCATGCAATATCAAACAAATTTGGATAAACAGTAGCCAAAGCACTGTTACCCACCCATCTATCCATCCAGAAGCGTATCGAATGCCCATTGCCTACCTGCCAATCCGTACTAACTTCTACAATATTTTTACTTTTCATTATATCCTTCCAAAAAGGAGAATGTACTCCATAAGTACCTATAACACTGTATTTGTGAATAAGGATATACTTCCAATTACCTACAACGTTATCATCTAAAAATCTCATAAGCTATTTGGCTAAAAGAGCATCGTTCATTAATAATGTAACTCTACCCTCCAAAGAAAGTAATTCGCCTTCCCAAGATTGCAATCATTTTTCTATTTTTTTTCTATTAAATCATTCCAACAAGTCATTGGTAAATTCTTCCAATGCAAGGGTACCCCTAGATAGGTTATAGGCAAACTAACAAGTTTACAACCTAATTGATTTGCTAAAACCTGCCCCTCTTGTTGAGATAAATTTAAAGCAACCATCTCACTTTTATCAAAATCCGCTTTCAAACCTGATAAGTTCTCAAAACAAAGTAAGATCCACTTTAAAGAGTTGATCATTTTTCTATCAGCTTGTAAAAACAGTAATGTGTCATCAGCAAACTGCAAAATTCAGCACCTCCCCGAGATCAAGAAAGTTCCCTAAACCTTTAAGCAGACCAACCCCTTGAGCTTTTTCAAGAATTTTATTTAGAACATCAGCTACCAAATTAAATAAAAAGGGGTGGAGTCTCCCTGTCGTAGCTCTCTTTTGCAAGGAAAATAATCATCTAATTCTCCATTAATAGTCACACAAGATTTACCAGACACAAGGAGATTGTGTATCTAAGAAATAAATTTATCACCAAAACCCCTAATTTTCAGAATTTCTAACAAAAAAACTCCAATTAACTCCATCATATGCTTTTTCAAAATTGAGTTTGAAAAGCACACCTTTTGTTTTTTGAATTCTAACATTATGCAAAGTTTCATGTGCAACGACTATATTATCCATGATGTACCTACCCTTGATAAATGCAGTTTGAGATGAGTCTATCAATGTACATACCCTTTATAAAATTATGAGAACCTATTTCTAACAATAAAGTTATATTTTGCGTGTGATGCTTAGAAAACTAAGATGGGAGTCAATATAAATGCCCTTGAAATACTCTCGGGAGTCCAAACCTTCACCCTAAATGAATTAATTTCTCATCTCCGGAGTTGTGAAAAATAACTTTGACAAATTGAAAATCATGAACCCCGATCTAAGATTTTAGCTCTTCCAGCACGCTAAAAAAATTCTACTAAGATAAATCCTGCAACTCTTCAAAAAATTTCTTCTCAAATAATCACTTCATAAACAAAATCAACCAAGAAATCCCCAAAGATTTCCTCCTCCTATCCAAAACATTTCAAATCATATTCGACTTTGAACAAAAATACAACAAGAAGCATCTAGAGAATAATAAGAAGATGATGTGTATTAGGGTTCCAAACACCTTCAATTGGAGGGTTGTAGTAGAGTTGTAAATGCCCTATTATTTGCTATATAGAGACAATACTAAGAGTGCTCCAAACACGTTCAATTGAAGTGTTGTATTAGGGTTGTAAATGCCCTATTATCTTGCCATCTTGAGACACTACTAGAGTGCTCCAAACATCATCAATTGGAGTGATGTATTAGGGTTGTAAATGCCCCATTATTTTGCCATATTGAGACACTACTAGAGTGCTCCAAACACCTTCAACTGGAGTGTTGTATTAGGGTTGTAAATGCCTGATTAACTTGCCAGCTGGAGACACTACTAGAGTGCTCCAAACACCATCAATTAGATTGTTTCTTAGAGTTGTAAATGCCCTATTATCTTGCAATGGAGACACTACTAGAGTGCTTCATACACTTTAAATTGTAGTGTTGTATTAGGATGGTAAATACCCTACTATCTTGCCATGTAGAGACACTACAAACACCTTCAATTTGAGTATTGTTTCAGGGTTGTAAATGCCCTATTATCTTGCAATATAGAAACACTACAAGAATGCGCCGAACACCTTCAATTGGAGCATTGTGTTAGGGTTGTAAATGCCCTATTATCTTACCATATAGGTCTACTAGAATAGTTCTCGAAACACCTTCAATTGGAATGTTTTATTAGGTAAGTTAATGCCCTTTTATTTTACCATATAGAGACACTACTAAAGTCCTCCAAACACCTTCAGATGGAGTGTTGTATTAAGGTTATAAATATCCTATTATCTTGCTATATAGAGATACAACTGGAGTCCTCCAAACACCTTCAATTGCAGTGCTGTAGTAGAGTTCCAAAATGCCCAATTATCTTGCTATAAAGAGACACTACAAGAGTGCTCCAAACACCTTCAATTGGGATGCTGTATTAGGGTTGTAAATGCCATATTATCGTGCCATATAGAGACCCTACTAGAGTGCTCCAAACACTTTCAATTTGAGTGTTGTATTTGGGTGGTAAATGCCATATTATTTTGCCATCTGGAGACACTACTAGAGGGCACCTAACACAATCAATTGGAGTGTTGTACTAGGGTTGAAAAATACCCTATTATCTTGCCATATTGAGATACTACTAAAGGATCCAAACACCTTCAATTGGATTGTTGTATAAGGGTTGTAAATGGCCTATTATCTTGCCATCTGGACACACTATTAGAGTTCTCCAAACACTTTCAATTGGAATGATGTATTAGGATTGTAAATGCCATATTATCGTGCCATATAGAGACCCTACTAGAGTGCTCCAAATACTTTCAATTTGAGTGTTGTATTTGGGTGGTAAATGCCATATTATTTTGCCATCTGGAGACACTACTAGAGTGCACCTAACACAATCAATTGGAGTGTTGTACTAGGGTTGAAAAATACCCTATTATCTTGCCATATTGAGATACTACTAAAGGCTCCAAACACCTTCAATTGGAGTGTTGTATAAGGGTTGTAAATAGCCTCTTATCTTGCCATCTGGACACACTATTAGAGTTCTCCAAACACTTTCAATTGGAATGTTGTATTAGGATTGTAAATGCCCTATTATCTTGCCATATAAAGACACTATTAGAGTGTTCCAAAAAAAATTCAATTAGAGTGTTGTATTTGGGTGGTAAATACCACATACTATCTTGCCATGTATAGACACTACTAGAGTGCTCCAAACACCTTCAGTTGGAGTGTTGTATTTGGTTTGTAAATGCCCTATTATCTTGCCATATAGAGACACTACTAGAGCGCTCCAAACAAAATCAATTAGAGTGTTGTATTTGAGTGGTAAATACCCCCTACTATCTTTCCATGTAGAGACACTACTAGAGTGCTCCAAACACCTTCAATTGGAGTGTTGTATTAGGTTTGTAAATGTCCTATTATCTTGCCATATTGGGACACTACTATAGTGCTCCAAACGCCTTCAATTGGAGTGTTGTATTAGGGTTGTAAATACCCCCTACTATCTTGCCATGTAGAGACACTACTAGAGTGCCCCAAACACATTTAATTGGAGTGTTGTATTAGGTTTGTAAATGCCCTATTATCTTGCCATCTAGAGACACTACTGTTGGAGTGCTCCAAGCACCTCCAATTGGAGTGTTGGACAAGGGTTGTAAATGCCCTATTATCTTGCTATATAGAAACACTACTAGAGTGCTCCAAGCACCTTCAATTAGAATATTTTTCTATGGTTGTAATATCCCTATTATCTTGCCATATTGGGACACTACTAGAGTGCTCCAAACGCCTTCAATTGGAGTGTTGTATTTGGGTTGTAAATGCCCTATTAACTTGTCATCTGGAGAAACTCCTAGAGTGTTCCAAACACCTTTAATTGGAGTGTTTTATTAGAGGTATAAATGCCCTATTATCTTGCCATTTGGAGACACTACTAAAGTGCATCAAACAGCTTCAATTGGAGTGTTGTAGTAGGGTTGTAAATGTCCTATTATCTTGCAATGTAGATATACTACAAGAGTGCTCCAAATACCATCAATTGGAGCGTTGTATTCGGGTTGTAAATGCAATATTATCTTTCCATATAGAGACATTACTAGAGTGCTCCAATCACTTTCAATCGGAGTTTTGTATTAGGGTTGTAAATGCCGTATTATCTTGTCATCTGGAGATACAACTAAAGTGCTCCAAACACATTCAATTGGAGTGTTGTACTAGGGCTGTAAATGCCCTATTATCTTTTCATATAGAGACACTACTAGAGTGCTCCAAACAAAATCAATTAGATTGTTGTATTTGGGTGGTAAATACCCCCTACTATCTTGCCATGTAGAGACACTACTAGAGTGCTCCAAACATCATCAATTGGAGTGTTGTACTAGGTTTATAAATGCCCTATTATCTTGCTATATAGAGACACTAGTAGAGTGCTCCAAAAAAATTCAATTAGGATGTTGTATTTGGGTGGTAAATACCCCCTGCTATCTTGCCATGTAGAGACACTACTATAGTGCTCCAAACACCTTCAGTTGGAGTGCTGTATTAGGTTTGTAAATGCCCTATTATCTTGCCATATGGAGACACTACTACAGTGCTCCAAACACCTCCAATTGGAATGTTGTACGAGGGTTGTAAATGTCCTATTATCTTGCTATATAGAAAGAAACACTACTAGAGTGCTGCAATCACCTTCAATTAGAATGTTTTTTTAGGGTTGCAAATGCCCTATTATCTTGCCATATTGGGACACTACTAGAGTGCTCTAAATGCCTTCAATTGAAGGGTTGTATTAAGGTTCTAAAAGCCCTATTAACTTATCATCTGGAGAAACTCCAAAAGTGTTCCAAACACCTTCAATTGAAGTGTTGTATTAGGGGTACAAATGCCCTATTTTCTTGCCATTTGGAGACACTACTAAAGTGCTCCAAACACCTTCAATTGGAGTGTTGTAGTAGGGTTGTAAATGTCCTATTATCTTGCAATATAGATATACTACAAGAGTGCTCCAAATACCATCAATTGAAGCGTTGTATTCGGGTTGTAAATGCGATATTATCTTTCCATATAGAGACATTACTATAGTGCTCCGATAACTTTCAATTGGAGCGTTGTATTAGGGTTGTAAATGCCGTTTTATCTTGTCATCTCGAGATACTACTAAAGTGCTCCAAACACATTCAATTGGAGTGTTGTACTTGGATTGTAAATGCCCTATTGTCTTGTCATATAGAGACACTACTAGAGTGCTGCAACCATCTTCAATTGGAGTATTGTAATGGAGTTTGTAAATGACCTACAATCTTGCAATATGGAGACACTACTAGAGTGCTCCAAACTCCTTCAATTAGAGTGTTGTATTAGGGTTGTAAATACCCTATTATCTTGCCATATAGAGACACTACTAGAGTGCTCCAAACAAAATCAATTAGATTATTGTATTTGGGTGGTAAATACCCCCAACTATCTTGCCATGTAGAGACACTACTAGAGTGCTCCCAACAACTTCAATTAGAGTGATTTTTTAGGGTTGTAAATGCCCTATTATCTTGCCATATTGGGACACTACTAGAGTGCTTTAAACGACTTGAATTGAAGTGTTGTATTAGGGTTGTAAATGCCCTATTAACTTATCATCTGGACAAACTCCAAAAGTGTTCCAAACACCTTCAATTGGAGTGTTGTATTATGTGCCCTATTATCTTGCTATATCGAAACACTACTAGAGTGCTCCAAACACCTTCAATTAGAGTGTTTTTTTAGGGTTATAAATGCCCTATTATCTTGCCATGTTGGGACAATACTAGAGTGCTCTAAATGCCTTCAATTGGAGTATTGTACTAGGGTTGTAAATGCCCTATTGTCTTGTCATATAGAGAGACACTACTAGAGTGCTGCAAACATCTTCAATTGGAGTTTTGTATTAGGGTTGTAAATGCCGTTTTATCTTGTCATCTGGAGATACTACTAAAGTGCTCCAAACACATTTAATTGGAGTGTTGTACTAGGGTTGTAAATGCCCTATTGTCTTGTCATATAGAGACACTACTAGAGTGCTGCAAACATCTTCAATTGTAGTGTTGTATTATCGTGGTAAATACCTTATTATCTTGCCATATAGAGACACTATTAGAGTGCTACAAACACCTTCAATTGGAGTGTTGTATTAGGGTTGTCAATGCCCTATTGTAACCCCAACTATCTTGCCATGTAGAGACACTACTAGAGTGCTGCAAACATCTTCAATTGGAGTTTTGTATTAGGGTTGTAAATGCCGTTTTATCTTGTCATCTGGAGATACTACTAAAGTGCTCCAAACACATTTAATTGGAGTGTTGTACTAGGGTTGTAAATGCCCTATTGTCTTGTCATATAGAGACACTACTAGAGTGCTGCAAACATCTTCAATTGTAGTGTTGTATTTGGGTGGTAAATACCCCCAACTATCTTGCCATGTAGAGACACTACTAGAGTGCTCCAAACACCTTCAATTGGAGTATTGTATTAGGTTTGTAAATGCCCTATTATCTTTCCATATTGGGACACTACTAGAGTGCTCCAAACGCCTTCAATTGGGGTGTTGTATTAGGGTTGTAAATACCCCCTACTATCTCGTCATGTAGAGACACTACTAGAGTGCCCCAAACACATTCAAGTGGAGTGTTGTATTAGGTTTGTAAATGCCCTATTATCTTCCCATCTGGAGACACTACTGTTGGAGTGCTCCAAACACCTCCAATTGGAGTGTTGTACGAGGGTTGTAAATGCCCTATTATCTTGCTATATAGAAACACTACTAGAGTGCTCCAAACACCTTCAATTGGAGTGTTGTATTAGGTTTGTAAATGCCCTATTATCTTGCCATATTGGGACACTACTAAAGTGCTCCAAACGCCTTCAACTGGAGTGTTGTATTAGGGTTGTAAATGCCCTATTAACTTGTCATCTGGAAAAACTACTAAAGTGCATCAAACACCTTCAATTGGAGTGTTGTAGTAGGGTTGTAAATGTCCTATTATCTTGCAATATAGATATACTACAAGAGTGCTCCAAATACCATCAATTGGAGCATTGTATTCGGGTTGTAAATGCAATATTATCTTTCCATATACATTACTAGAGTGCTCCAATTACTTTCAATTGGAGTTTTGTATTAGGGTTGTAAATGCCGTATTATCTTGTCATCTGGAGATACTACTAAAGTGCTCCAAAGACATTCAATTTGAGTGTTGTACTAGGGTTGTAAATGCCCTATTGTCTTGTCATATAGAGACACTACTAGAGTGCTACAAACATCTTCAATTGGAGTATTGTAATGGGTTTGTAAATGACCTATAATCTTGTAATATGGAGACACTACTAGAGTGCTGCAAACATCTTCAATTGGAGTTTTGTATTAGGGTTGTAAATGCCGTTTTATCTTGCCATATAGAGATACTACTAAAGTGCTCCAAACACATTTAATTGGAGTGTTGTACTAGGGTTGTAAATGCCCTATTGTCTTGTCATATAGAGACACTACTAGAGTGCTGCAAACATCTTCAATTGTAGTGTTTTATTATCGTGGTAAATACCTTATTATCTTGCCATATAGAGACACTATTAGAGTGCTACAAACACCTTCAATTGGAGTGTTGTATTAGGGTTGTCAATGCCCTATTGTAACCCCAACTATCTTGCCATGTAGAGACACTACTAGAGTGCTGCAAACATCTTCAATTGGAGTTTTGTATTAGGGTTGTAAATGCCGTTTTATCTTGTCATCTGGAGATACTACTAAAGTGCTCCAAACACATTTAATTGGAGTGTTGTACTAGGGTTGTAAATGCCCTATTGTCTTGTCATATAGAGACACTACTAGAGTGCTGCAAACATCTTCAATTGTAGTGTTGTATTTGGGTGGTAAATACCCCCAACTATCTTGCCATGTAGAGACACTACTAGAGTGCTCCAAACACCTTCAATTGGAGTGTTGTATTAGGTTTGTAAATGCCCTATTATCTTTCCATATTGGGACACTACTAGAGTGCTCCAAACGCCTTCAATTGGGGTGTTGTATTAGGGTTGTAAATACCCCCTACTATCTCGTCATGTAGAGACACTACTAGAGTGCCCCAAACACATTCAATTGGAGTGTTGTATTAGGTTTGTAAATGCCCTATTATCTTCCCATCTGGAGACACTACTGTTGGAGTGCTCCAAACACCTCCAATTGGAGTGTTGTACGAGGGTTGTAAATGCCCTATTATCTTGCTATATAGAAACACTACTAGAGTGCTCCAAACACCTTCAATTGGAGTGTTGTATTAGGTTTGTAAATGCCCTATTATCTTGCCATATTGGGACACTACTAAAGTGCTCCAAACGCCTTCAACTGGAGTGTTGTATTAGGGTTGTAAATGCCCTATTAACTTGTCATCTGGAAAAACTACTAAAGTGCATCAAACACCTTCAATTGGAGTGTTGTAGTAGGGTTGTAAATGTCCTATTATCTTGCAATATAGATATACTACAAGAGTGCTCCAAATACCATCAATTGGAGCATTGTATTCGGGTTGTAAATGCAATATTATCTTTCCATATACATTACTAGAGTGCTCCAATTACTTTCAATTGGAGTTTTGTATTAGGGTTGTAAATGCCGTATTATCTTGTCATCTGGAGATACTACTAAAGTGCTCCAAAGACATTCAATTTGAGTGTTGTACTAGGGTTGTAAATGCCCTATTGTCTTGTCATATAGAGACACTACTAGAGTGCTGCAAACATCTTCAATTGGAGTATTGTAATGGGTTTGTAAATGACCTATAATCTTGTAATATGGAGACACTACTAGAGTGCTCCAAACTCCTTTGATTAGAGTGTTTTATTAGGGTTGTAAATACCCTATTATCTTGCCATATAGACACTACTAGAATGCTCCAAACAAATTCAATTAGAGTGTTGTATTTGGGTGGTAAATACCCCCTACTATCTTGCCATGTAGAGAGACACTACTAGAGTGCTCCAAACACCTCCAATTGGAGTGTTGTATAAGGGTTATAAATGCCCTATTATCTTGCCATATAGAGACACTAGTAGAGTGCTCCAAACAAATTCTATTTGAGTGTTGTATTTGGGTGGTAAATAGCCCCTACTATCTTGCCATGTAAAGAAACTATTAGAGTGCTCCAATCACCTTCAATTGGAGTGTTGTATTAGGCTTGTAAATGACCTATTATCTTGCCATCTGGAGACACTACTATTGGAGTGCTCGAAACAACTCCAATTGGAGTGTTGTACGAGGGTTGTAAATGCCCTATTATCTTGCTATATAGAAACACTACTAGAGTGCTGCAATCACCTTCAATTAGAATGTTCTTCTAGTATTGTAAATGCCTTATTATCTTGCCATATTGGGACACTACTAGTGTGCTCCAAAAGTCTTCAATTGGAGTGTTGTATTAGGGTTGTAAATACCCTATTAACTTGTCATCTGGAGAAACTCCTAGAGTGTTCCAAACACCTTCAATTGGAGTGTTGTATTAGAGGTATAAATGCCCTATTATCTTGCCATTTGGAGCCACTACGAAAGTGCTCCAAACACCTTCAATAGGAGTGTTGTAGTTGGGTTGTAAGTGTCCTATTATCTTGCAATATAGATGTACTACAAGAGTGCTCCAAATATCATCAATTGGAGCGTTGTATTCGGGTTGTAATGGGTTTGTAAATGACCTATAATCTTGCAATATGGAGACACTACTAGAGTGCTCCAAACTCCTTCAATTAGAGTGTTGTATTAGGGTGGTAAATACCTTATTATCTTGTCATATGGAGACACTACTAGAGTGCTCCAAACACCTTCAATTGGAGTGTTGTATTAGGGTTGTAAATGCTCTATTAACTTATCATCTGGAGATACTCCAAGAGTGTTCCAAACACTTTCAATTGGAGTATTGTATTTGGGTGGTAAATACCCCCTACTATCTTGCCATATAGAGAGACACTACTAGAGTGCTGCAAACATCTTCAATTGGAGTGTTGTAGTAGGGTTGTAAATGTCTTAATATCTTGCAATATAGATATACTACAAGAGTGCTCCAAATACCATCAATTGGAGCGTTGTATTCGGGTTGTAAATGCAATATTATCTTTCCATATTGAGATATTACTAGAGTGCTCCAATCACTTTCAATCGGAGTTTTGTATTAGGGTTGTAAATGCCGTTTTATCTTGTCATCTGGAGATACTACTAAAGTGCTCCAAACACATTTAATTGGAGTGTTGTACTAGGGTTGTAAATGCCCTATTGTCTTGTCATATAGAGACACTACTAGAGTGCTTCAAACATCTTCAATTGGAGTGTTGTATTATGGTGGTAAATACCTTATTATCTTGCCATATAGAGACACTATTAGAGTGCTACAAATACCTTCAATTGGAGTGTTGTATTAGGGTTGTCAATGCCCTATTATCTTGAGACATTAATAGAGTGCTCCAAACAGCTTCAATTGGAGTGTTGTAGTAGAGTTGTTAATGCCCAATTATCTTGCAATATAGAGACACTACTAGAGTGCTCCAAACACTTTCAATTGTAGTGCTGTAGTAGAGTTCTAAATGCTCTGTTAGCTTGCTATAAAGAGACACTACTAGAGTGCTCGAAACACCTTCTATTGAAATGTTATATTAGGGATGCCCTATTATCTTGCCATATAGAGACACTACTAGAGTGCTCCAAACACCTTCAATTGGAGTGTTTGTTTGGGTTGTAAATGCCCTATTATCTTGCCATATAGAGACACTACTAGGGTGCTCCAAATACCTTCAATTGGAGTGTTGTATTTGGGTTGTAAATACCCTATTATCTTGTCATCTGGAGACACTATTAAAGTGCCTCAAACACCTTCAATTGTAGTGTTGTACTAGGGTTGTAAATGTCCTATTATCTTGCCATATAGAGACACTACTAGATAGTTTAAAACACCTCCAATTGGAGTGTGGTATTAGGGTTGTAAATACCCTATTATCTTGCCATATAGAGACACTACAAGAGTGCTTTAGATACCTTTAATTGGGGTGTTGAATTAGGGTGATAATCTTGCCATATATAAACTATTATAGTGCTCCAAACACCTTTAATTGGAGTGTTGTTGTAGAGTTGTTACAGCCTTATTATCTTACAAAACAGAGACACTACTACAGTGCTCCAAACACCTCCAATTGGAGTGTTGTACGAGGGATGTAAATGCCCTATTATCTTGCTATATAGAAACACTACTCAAGTGCTCTAAACATCTTCAATTGGAGTATTGTAATGGGGTTGTAAATTCCCTATTATCTTGTCATGTTGAGACACTACCAGAGTGCCTCAAACACCTTTAATTGTTGTGTTGTACTAGGGTAGTAAATGTCCTATTATCTTGCCATATTGAGACACTACTAGAGTGCTTCAAACACGTACAATTGGAGTGTGGTATTAGGATTGTAAATGCCCTATTATCTTACCATATAGAGATATTATAGAGTGCTCCAAACAACATCAATTTGAGTGTTGTATTACGGCGGTAAATACCATATTATCTTGCAATATAGAGATACTACTAGAGTGCACAAAACACATTCAATTCGAGTGTTGTATTAGGTTTGCAAATGCCCTATTATCTTGCCATATAAAGACACTACAGGAGTGCTCCAAACACCTTCAATTGGAGTGTTGAATTAGGGTTATCTTGACATATAGAGACACTACTAGAGTGATCGAAACACCTTCAATTGGTGTGTTGTATTATTGGTGTGTTGTATTAGGGTTGTAAATGCCCTATTATCTTGCCATATGGAGACACTACATGAGTGCTCCAAACACCTTCAACTGGGGTGTTGAATTAGGGTTGTAAATGACCTATTATCTTGTCATATAGAGACAATATAAGAGTGCTCAAAACACCTTCAATTGGGGTGTTTAATTAGGATTGGAAATGCCCTATTATCTTGCCATAGAGACACTACTAGTGTGCTCCAAACAGATACAATTGGTGTGTGGTATTAGCATTGTACATGCCCTATTTTCTTGCCCTATAGAGACACTACAAGAATGCTCCAAACACCCTCAATTGGAGTGTTGAGTTAGTGTTGTAAATGCCCTATTATCTTGCCATATAAAGACACTACTAGAGTGCTCCAAACCCCTTTAATTGGAGTGTTGTATTAGGGTTGTAATTGCTCTATTATATTGCCAACTGGAGGCACTACTAGGTTGCTCAAAACACCTTCAATTGGAGTGTTGTAGTAGAGTTATAAATGTCATATTATCTTGCTATGTAAAGACACTACTAGCATGCTCGAAACACGTTCAATTGGAGTATTGTATTAGAGACACTACTATAGTGGTCCAAACACCTTCAATTGGAGTGTTGTATTAGGGTTGTAAATGCCGTATTATCTTGCCATGTAGAGACACTACTAGATTGCTCCAAACACCTACAATTGGAGTGTTGTATTAAGGTTGTAAATGCCCAATTAGCTTGCCATATAGAGACACTAAAAGAGTGCTCGAAACACCTTCAATTGGAGTGTTGTATTAGGGTGGTAAATGCCCTATTATCTTGCCATATAGTGACACTACTAGGGTGCTCCAAACATATTCAGATGGAGTGTTGTATTAGGGTTATAAATGCCCTATTATGTTGTTATATATAGACACTACTAGAGTTCCCGAAACACCTTCAATTGCAGTGTTGTAGAAGAGTTATAAATGCCCTATTATCTTGCTATATAGAGAAACTACTGGAGTACGACAACCACCGTCAATTAGAATGTTGTATTATGGTTGTAAATGCCCTATTATCTTACCATATAGAGACATTACTAGAGTGCTCCAAACACCATCAATTTGAGTGTTGTATTTGGGTGGTAAATGCCCTATTATATTGCAATTTAAAGACATTACTATAGTGGACCAAACACCTTCAATTTGAGTGTTGTATTAGGATTGAAAAAGGCCCTATTATCTTGCCATATACACTACAAAAGTGCTCCAAACACCTTCAATTGGGGTGTTAAATAGGGGTTGTAAATGTCCTATTATCTTGCCAAATAGAGACACTAGAAGAGTGCTCTAAACACCTTCAATTGGACTGTTGTATTGGGGTTGTAAATGCCCAATTATCTTGCCATCTTGAGACACTACTAGAGTGCTGCAAACACCTTCAATTGGAGTGTTGTAGTAGAGTTGTTAATGTCATATTATCTTGTAATATCGAGACACTGCTAGAGTGCTCTAAACACCTTCAATTGGAGTATTGAATTAGGTTTGTAAATGCCCT
This sequence comes from Carex sylvatica, assembly GCA_964058845.1. Classification (NCBI taxonomy): domain Eukaryota; kingdom Viridiplantae; phylum Streptophyta; class Magnoliopsida; order Poales; family Cyperaceae; genus Carex; species Carex sylvatica. The sequence goes on from CAXKVR010000526.1 coordinate 66,754, forward strand.
ATTATCTTGCCATATAGAGACACTACTAGTATGCTTCAAAAACACCTTCAATTGGAGTGTTGTATTGGGGTTGTAAATGCCCTATTATCTTGCAATCTGGTGACACTACTAGAGTGCCCAAACTCCTTCCATTGGAGTGTTGTAGGAGAGTTGATAATGCCCTATTATCTTTTAATATAGAGACACTACTTGAGTGCTCCAAACACCTTCAATTGGACTGTTGTATTAGGGTTGTAAATGCCCTATTATCTTGTCATCTGGAGATACTCCAAGAGTGTTCCAAACACCTTCAATTGGAGTATTGTATTTGGGTGGTAAATACCCCCTACTATCTTGCCATATAGAGACACTACTAGAGTGCTGCAAACATCTTCAATTGGAGTGTTGTAGTATGGTTGTAAATGTCGTATTATCTTGCAATATAGAGACACTACTAGAGTCCTCCAAATACTTTCAATTGCAATGTTGTCGTAGAGTTGTAAATGCACTATTATCTTTCTATATAGAGCCACTACTAGTGTGCTACAACCACATTCAATTACAATGTTGTATTAGGGTTGTAAATGCCCAATTATCTTACCATATAGAGACACTACCATAGTGGCCCAAACACCTTCAATTTGAGTGTTGTATTAGGGTTGTAAATGCCCTATTATCTTGCCATATGGAGACACTACATGAGTGCTCCAAACACCTTCAACTGGGGTGTTGAATTAGGGTTGTAAATGACCTATTATCTTGTCATATAGAGACAATATAAGAGTGCTCAAAACACCTTCAATTGGACTGTTGTATTGGGGTTGTAAATGCCCAAATATCATGCCATCTTGAGACACTACTAGAGTGCTGCAAACATCTTTAATTGGAGTATTGTAGTAGAGTTGTTAATGTCATATTATCTTGCAATATGAATTTACTACTAGAGTGCTCTAAACACTTTCAATTGCAGTGTTGAATTAGGTTTGTAAATGCCCTATTATCTTGCCATATAGAGACACTACTAGTATGCTTCAAACACATTCAATTGGAGTGTTGTATTGGGGTTGTAAATGCCCTATTATCTTACAATCTGGTGACACTACTAGAGTTCCCCAAACTCCTTCAATAGGGATGTTGTATTAGGGTGTTAAATACCCTACTATCTTGCCATATAGAGACTCTACTACAGTGCTCCAAACACTTTCAACTGGGGTGTTGTATTAGGATTGTAAATGCCCTATTGTCTTGCCATCTGGAGACACTACTAATGTGCCAAACACCTTCAATTGGAGTGTTGTAGTAGAGTTGTTATTGCCCTATTATCGTGCAATATATGTTTACTACTGGAGTGCTCCAAACACCTTCAATTGGAGTGTTGTATTAGGGTTGTAAATGCCCTATTATCTTGTCATCTGGAGACACTACTAGAGTGCTCCAAACACCTTCAATTGGAGTGTTGTACTAGAGCTATAAATGTCATATTATCTAGCCATATAGAGACACTACTAGAGTGCTCCCAACACCTTCAATTGGAGTATTGTATTAGGGTTGGAAATTCCCTATTATCTTTCTATATAGAGACACTACAAGAGTGCTTCAAATATCTTCAATTGGAGTGTTGAATTAGGATTGTAAATGCCTTATTATCTTGCCATATAGAGACACTAGAAGAGTTCTCTAAACACCTTCAATTGGACTATTGTATTGGGGTTGTAAAGGCCTAATTATCTTGCCATCTTGAGACACTACTAGAATGCTGCAAACACCTTCAATTGGAGTGTTCTACTAGAGCTATAAATGTCATATTATCTTGCCATATAGAGACACTACTAGAGTGCTCCCAACACCTTCAATTGGAGTATTGTATTAGGGTTAGAAATTCCATATTATCTTTCTATATAGAGACACTACAAGAGTGCTCCAAACACCTTTAATTGGAGTGTTCTACTAGAGCTATAAATGTCATATTATCTTGCCATATGGAGACACCATTAGAGAGCTACAAAGACCTTCAATTAATGTGTTGTATTAGGGTTGCAACTAACCTATTCTCTTGCCATATGCAAACACTAATATAGTGTTGTATAACGATTGCAACCACCCTCTTCTCTTGACATATGAAGACATGCTGCAAACACCTTCAATTGAAGTATTGTATTAGGGTTGCAACCACCCTCTTCTCTTGACATATGAAGACATCCAAAGATCTTCAATTGGAGTGTTGTATTAGGGTTGCAACAACCCTTTTCTCTTGCCAGATGTAGACACTACTAGTGTGCTACAAAGACCTTCAATTGGAGTGTTTTATAAAGGTTGCAACCACCCTCTTCTCTTGCCATATGGAGACACTACTATACTACTTCAAACAACTTCATTTAGAGTGTTGTATATGGGATCTAACCACCCTCTTCTCCTGCCATATGGAGACACTACTAGAGTATTGCAAACACCTTCAATTGGAGTGTTTTATCAGGGTTTCAACCACCCTTTTCTCATGCCATATGGAGGCACTTCTAGTGTTCTGCAAAGATGTTGAACTTGAGTGTTGTATAGGGGTTGCAATTGCACCCTATTCTCTGGCCATCTGTAGACATTACTTGAGTGTTGCAAACTCCTTCCACTGGAGTGTTGTATTAGGTTTGTAACTACCCTCTTCTATTGCCATATGGAGCAACTATTAGAGCGCTACAAAGACCTTCAATTAAAGTGTTGTATTATTGCAACTATCCTATTCTCTTGTCATATGCAGACATTAATAGAGTGTAGTATAAGGGTTGCAACCACCCTCTTCTCTTACCATATGAAGACACTACTATAGTATTTGCTGGAAACACCTTCAATTGAAGTGTTGTATTAGGGTTGCAGCCACCCTGTTCTCTTGTTATGTGGGGACACTACTAGAATACTCCAAAGATCTTCAATGGGAGTATTGTAGTAGGATTGCAACCACCCTCTTCTCTTCCAAGATGTAGACACTACTAGTGTGCTACAAATACCTTCAATTAGAGTGTTGTATAAGGGTTGCAACCACCCTCTTATCTTGCCATATGAGGACACTACTAGAGTGTTGAAAACACCTTTAATTGAAGTATTATATTAGGGTTGCAACCACCGTATTAGCTTGACATCTGGGGCTCTACTAATGTGCTGCAAAATACTTTCAATTGGAGTGTTGTATTAGAATTTCAACTACCCTCTTCCCTCCCCATCTGGAGATACTATTAAAGTGCTGCAAACTCCTTCAATTGGAGTGTTGTATTAGGGTCATAATGAGACATTAGTTGAGTGCATCAAAGACCTTCAATTGGAGTGTTGTATTTGGGTTGCAACCACCCAATTCTCTTGTCATATGGAGACACTACTTGTGTGCTGCAAAGACTTTAAATATGAGTGTTGTATTAGCGTTGCAACTGCACTACTCTCTTTCCATATTGAGACACTACTAGTATGCTACAAAGACCTTCAGTTAGAGTGTTGTATTATGGTTGTAACTACCCTCTTCTCTTGTCATATTGATAAACTACTAGAGTGCTGCAAAGACTACCAATTGGAGTATTGTTAAAAGATTGCTTGCCATATGAAAAAACTACTAGAGTGTTGCAAAAACCATCAATAGAAGTGTTGAATTAGTGTTGTAACCACCTTCAATTAAAGTGTTGTATTAGAGTTGCAACTACCTATTCTCTTGGCATATACAGACACAACTAGAGCGTTGTATAACGGTTACCACCACCCTCTACTATTGCCATATGACGACACAACTAGAGTGCTGCAAAGATCTTCAATTAAAGTGTTTTATTAGGGTTGCAACCACCTTCTTCTCTTGTCATATAGAGATCCTACTAGAATGCTACAAAGATCTTCAATTGGAGTGTTGTATTAGGGTTGCAACCATCCTCTTCTCTTGCCAGATGAAGATATTATTAGAGTGCTGCAAACTCCTTCAATTGCAGTGTTGTTTTAGGGTTGCAACCACCCATTTCTCTTATCATATAGTGACATTACTAGAGTGCTAAAAATACCTTCAATTGGAGTGTGTTGTATGAGGGATGCAACCACCCTCTTCTCCTGCCATATGGAGACACTACTAGAGTATTGCAAACACCTTCAATTGGAGTGTTGTATCAGGGTTGCAACCACCCTCTTCTCATGCCATATGGAGATACTACTAGTGTTATGCAAAGAACTTCAACTTGAGTGTTGTATTGGGGTTGCAGCTGCCCTATATTTTCTTGCCATCTGCAGACATTACTTGAGTGTTGCAAACTCCTTCAATTAGAGTGTTGTATTAGGGTTGCAACTACCCTCTTATATTGCCATTTGGAGACACTAGTAGAGCGCTACAAAGACTTTAAATTAAAGTGTTGTATCTAGACACTACTAGAGTGTTGTAAAATGGTTACAACCACCCTCTTTTCTTACCATATAAAGACATTACAAGAGTGCTGCAAATACCTTCAATTGAAGTCTTGTATGAGAGTTGCAGCCACCTTCTTCTCTAGCTATATGGGGACACTACTAGTTGGCTCCAAACACCTTCAATTGGAGTGTTGCATCAAGGTTGCAACCACCCTATATTCTCATGCCATATGGAGACACTACAAGTGTTTTGCAAAGACATTAAACTTGAGTGTTGTATAGGGGTTGCAACTGCCCCCTATTCTATTGCCATCTGCAGACATTATTTAAGTGTTGCAAACTCCTTCAACTGGAGTGTTGTATTAGGGTTGCTACCATCTTCTATTGCCATATGACACTACTAGAGTGCTACAAAAACCTTTAATTAAAGTGTTGTATTAGGATTTCAACTATCCTATTCTCTTGTCATATGCAGACACTAATAGAGTGTTGTATAACTGTTGCAACCACCTTCTTCTCTTGCCATATGAAGACACTACTATAGTACTCCAAACTCCTTCAATTATGTGTATTTCTGTATGCTCTACATGCTGGTGCAATCACTTTTACAGTTTGGTCCATGTACCATTCCAGACCTATACTGGTGTTGAGTATTTTTGATATAAAAAATTATGCTTGGTTTATACTCTTTTTTCCTTTAAATTTATTGTCCTTAATACCCAAATAAATGTTTGTTGCAAGCGCACAACCTATCAATGTAGTACTTAGGGTGTCGAATCACAGAGAGTATGGTTAAAAACTAGGCTTAAACTTAATTAATTAATTTCAGATTATTAAAAGAATATAAAGAAAATGGGGGGTTTGTTCTAAAAATCCTAAAGGTTGTGTTCAATACCCGAAAAGAGAATGTTTCAAATAATAAAAGTAAAGTAAAGAGAAAAAAATAGTTTAGGTTGCTTTCAAGTTAAGGAGATCTAGGGGTACTTGGTCTACAATTCCTTGCTAATTCTATCTATTTGGTATTTGTTTAAATTCTTGTATGATTTGATGAGATTTCTAACCTAATATGTCATTAAGGGTCACTTTCTTGAATTAATAACATGCCTAAGCAATTCGGACTTCACAGTTACGTCCTTCATCCTAGCTACCTAGACCATAAGCTCTTGTTAGTCTCTCCTCTCCTTGAATATTGGTACTTCACAGTTACGTCCTTCATACCAATATCTGATTCAATTTGAGATGTCCTAATAAGGGTTTGACTTCACAGTTACGTCCTTCACCAATTATCTAACCCTAATTTATGTAGTTTCGGCTTAGATTATAAATTGGTTAGATCCTAATCCAAACCTAAGGTATTTGCATTCATAATTTGGTACTCTCCTCTCATCCTAACTACTTTGGTTCTTTTGAATCCAAAGCAGAACTACATCGATTTTAAGTACTAATTATGTAATTAACACAAATGATAAATCTCAAAAATTAGTATCAAATCCCATAAAATAATCATAATAAAAATAAATAACCGATTAAGATAAAATTAAATAAGTTCATGCATTGACCTAAACCCCTAGAAAGAGATCTACTCTCTCTTGGAGAGATCCATTACAAAAGTTGGCAAAAATAAGAAGAAATAAAATAAAGAAATAGTTACACTCTTTATTGAATCAAGAACCTCAATCTTGCCGAAATCTTGCTTGTACCTTCTTCTCCTTCCAAGAAAAGCTTCAGGGACTTTAAGAAATTATATCGGTTTATCGCTATATTGTATGGAAATTGGTATGCACCAAGGGGTGAGAGAGAGAGAGAGTGGATTGTCCGGTGAATGGAAAATGAACTTATATAGCAAAAGACTATTTCCAATTTAGAGGCTAGAAGGTGGGGTTAGTGGGTGTTATCTTTGTCTTATTTTCCTGGACTGATGTATCCAAATTTAGCTGTCAAAACACATCCCTACCTCGCTAAAAATAGAAACCGTGTTGAAAATGTGTAATTCTGGCTGTCTGTAGGTCCAGTGCATCCGCACTCTGCATAAGTGTGGGTGGCTGACCCGCACTGATGAATTTTCTGTGCTGTTCTAAAGTTCCTGAAATTGGCTAAGTACTGAGTGCGGGTGGATGACCCGCACTGGAGGTGAGTGCGTCCGCACTAGGCTCGAACTTTTTTTTATGAAGTACTGAGATGCTGAAAATTCGTTTAAGTGCTGAGTGCGTCCGCACTGGATCCCAAATTTCTTTTTTTTTATTTTCTCAGGTTATAGATCTTCTCGCTAGCTTTCTGAAAAGTGGCCATACGCCCAAAACGGAGTTACGAGTCAAAATCTATGGCTGTTTTAAGTTCAGGCGTCCGTTCTGCATTTCTGCTACAGTGTGTCCGCACTGGCTCTGACTGTGGGTGATCCATCTGCACTGGGAGTATTTTTCTTCATTTTTCATCATTTTTCATCATTCTCTGCACTGTAAAGCCAAACAAACACAATAACTTAATTCTAGGTGTATTATATTCACTTTATATTCAAAATACAAGATATTTAACGTTATTTTATGATGAAAACTAGATCGAATATGTATATAATATATGCTTATCAACTATAAATTTTGACGGACAAGAATAAGATAACTTTTTGCTAATTTATGGGTATATGTAAAGATAAATTTTTCTGAATTTTTTTACTATTTATTAAGACACTTTGAAAATTATTGATCCAACGGTGACTTAACAAAACAGTAAAATTAGTAGTCACCATTGGATCAATAATTTTCAAAGTGGCTTAATAAATAGTAAAAAAATTTAGAAAAATGTAAAATTTGGTCTCCAAATACATATTTATATGGACAACAAGATGAACGATTCAGATCAACTTTTTGGATTTTGAAATTTCAAATTTGGACCGTATGTATTTCGGTCCATATGCATACGAATGCATATTAGTCACTATATATATATATATATAGTAAGTCTACCATACATTGCATAGGCACCTCTGTGCATTGGACTATAAATCACCATATTCAAAGTCCAAATGACCGATCCAAACCGTTCATCTTGTTCTCCATATTAATATGTGCTTGGAGACCAAATTTTACATTTTTTAGAATTTTTTTACTATTTATTAAGCCACATTGAAAATCGCTGATCCAACGGTTACAGTAAAATCAAAAGGCACCGTTGGATCAGTGATTTTCAAAGTGACTTAATAAATAGTAAACAAATTCCAAAAAATATAAAATTTGGTCTCCAAGCACATATTAATATGGAGAACAAGATGAACGGTTTGGATCGGTAATTTGGACTTTGAATCCGTGATTTATAGTCCAATGCACAAAGGTGCCTATGCATTGCAATGTATGGTAGCCGTACTATATATATATAGTGTGGCTAAATTGTTGCCGGTAGCATTTCAGCCAAGTATTACCGGGACTATATCTAATTATGTGATGTTCAAACAACAAATCCAAACTGTTAGATGTTTAATCTATATTAAAATCTACTTTGAGACCAAATTTTACATTTTTTGAAATTTTTTACTATTTATTAAGCTGGTTTGAAAACCGATGTTTTCAATGCTGCAGAAATTTACTGAAAACTGCAGTTTTCAAACCAGCTTAATAAATAGTAAAAAAATCCAAAAAATATAAAATTTGGTCTCCAAGTAGATTTTAATATAGATTAAACATTTAACAGTTTGAATTTGTTGTTCGAACATCACATAATTAGATATAGTCCGGCAGCAATTTAGCCACACTATATATATATATATGAATTCTTATTTAAAATCCACATATATAATTAAGTCCTCATAAAAATCCGCATATGCTGTGGCTTTCCTCATACCGCATATAAACTGAATGTTAAAACACTGATTACATCTAATACACACTATTTCCCAATTAAAAATAAATAAAAAAGGAAGAGAGCGAAAAATCGAAGACATTATGTGATATATCCAATATATGGGATGCAATTTCCTGCAATTAATACATAGTTTATCTAAATGTAGACACATATGCAGACATAACAAATCAAAACTGAAGAAATATAGACCAATCATTAAAATGACAGCCTCGTCAGATTAACCGCTAATCAAAATCTTCAAAAAGATTAACAATGGATTTTACTATAATTGGTGAAAAAATGACAACTGAAGCTTCACAATTTTGTAAGGCTAGATTTGAAGATATTGTTTCCTTAACCATCAATACATGATTATCCAACAATAGATATTGCATACCCATCATCTTACTTAATTAAACCTCACTTATAAAAGCAGTGCACAAATTCCTTTTCTGCTCATCCGCATCATAATCTTCCCCCCATTTTTTTCCCTCCTCGGTTCATACCTACATGCCATTGTAACCTATACTAAAAGTAATATCATTAATCCATACAATGGCAGGAGGTGTAATCGTTAACACATCTGGAGGGAAGGAATACCCTGGAAATGTGACTCTCTATGTCATTTTTGCCAGTGTGGTGGCGGCGTTTGGAGGACTCATCTTCGGTTATGATATCGGTATATCTGGTATGTGATTAATCTAAACTCTCAATCGATCTTTCGTGAATTATAACATGCCTGAATAATTTAACATTACTAATTCATTTTTCCAATACATGATTTGTCTTGTAGGTGGGGTGACATCCATGGACTCTTTCTTGTCAAGTTTCTTCCCCTCCGTCTACCACAAGGAGAAGTTGGATGCAAGCACAAACCAATACTGCAAATTTGACAGTGAACTGTTGACTCTCTTCACTTCATCTTTGTATGTGGCAGCATTGATTGCCTCATTCTTTGCAGGTACTGTCACGAGGGTCTTTGGCCGTAAGTGGTCCATGTTTGGTGGAGGTATTGTTTTCCTTATTGGTGCAGTACTCAACGGCATTGCTACAAATGTATCCATGCTCATCATTGGCCGAATTCTTCTAGGTGTTGGTGTAGGATTTGCCAACCAGGTATATTTATGTACAATTTTTTTTGCTAGTCTCTTTCATTCTAGTTGTAATTTTCACTACATAATTATATATCTAACAAAGTTACATGTATAATATTTACATTCCTTTTGACTGTAGTCTGTCCCTGTATACCTTTCGGAGATGGCACCTGCAAGACTAAGAGGAATGCTCAACATATTGTTTCAACTTATGATCACAATTGGCATCCTTATTGCAAATTTCATCAATTATGGAACTTCAAAGATAGTTGGGGGTTGGGGCTGGCGCATAAGCTTGGGTCTCGCAGGTGTGCCGGCTCTCATGATCACTCTTGGAGCCCTTTTCCTGCCAGACACACCCAACTCCCTTATTGAACGTGGACACCCCGATGAGGCTAAGGAGATGCTTAGGAAAATTCGTGGCACCGAAGATATCATGGCAGAGTATGAGGACCTTATTGTGGCTAGCGAGGAGTCTAAGCTCGTTACTCACCCATGGAGGAACATCCTTGAGAGGAGGAACCGGGCCCCACTCACAATGTCAATATGCATTCCGTTCTTCCAGCAACTCACTGGCATTAATGTCATCATGTTTTATGCCCCCGTCCTTTTCAAGACCATTGGTTTTGGCGATGATGCATCCCTCATGTCTGCTGTTATCACTGGCCTCGTCAACGTGCTTGCTACTGTTGTGTCATTAGTTTTGGTTGATAGATTGGGTCGCAGGTTTCTGTTCCTCCAGGGTGGTAGCCAAATGCTTGTTTGCCAGGTATGATCAAATTAGGATCAGTTAAGTTACCAGTATTTATTAACTATACATGAGGGTATTTAGCTTCTTATGTTGGTACAATTTAACATTGATTTCATTGCAATCACATGTATCTTTGCTTGTAGGTTATAGTTGGCGCTCTCATTGCATCTGTGTTTGGAACTACTGGTGAAGGTGAGATGGACAAGACCAAGGCCTATTTGATAGTGTTTTTCGTCTGTCTTTATGTTGCTGGCTTTGCATGGTCATGGGGCCCACTAGGATGGTTGGTGCCCAGTGAGATTTTCCCTCTGGAAATTCGATCGGCCGGCCAAAGTATGAATGTGTCAGTGAACATGCTCTTCACCTTCTTCATAGGCCAATTATTCCTGAAGATGCTTTGCGTAATGAAGTTCGGTCTCTTTTTCTTCTTTGCTGGATGGGTCGTTATCATGACTATGTTTATCTATATCTTCCTCCCTGAAACAAAAGGTGTACCCATTGAGGAGATGAACCTTGTTTGGAAACAACACTGGTTCTGGGGCAAGTTCATCTCTGGCCAGGATGCCCACGTCGGAAGGAAGTCTAGTGCTTGATTTGTTTTTTCTCAGTTTATCGCCAAGTGTCTTAATTTGGGTTAAGAGAGTATTTTTATGAACTTTGTTTGTATTTTTCCTTTTATTACTGACGTGTTGTTCATTTGCACAATAATTGTTGAATCTAATAAGAAATGAGTGTAAAATGTTGTTCACCACTATATGTAGAATTGGTATTCTTCCATCTTCATTCTCCCTAGAAAGTATATGGGACTCATAAGCACCATCTAACTCAAGAACTATTGTGCATAATATAACTAAGAAATCAATAAGCATTATATATTTACATGACTGAATGTTGCTTGACATGAATTAAACATGGCAAAATCTAACATGAACATATATAAGATACTAACTTTTCTGACGAAAACCATAATTTCGGTTTGGACTCAAACCCGAATTTAAACTCGGAGTGAGACTCAAATTCGAGTTCAGACTCGCTTTGAGAAGCGTGTAACTGTTATTAAACAGGAACATATTTTGAGGATTGACCAATTATCTTTTTTAGAAGTATTAATAGTATTTTCATTTCCTACATAGCTTTTAATATTTGCTTATTTCTAAGTTTACATTTTCTAGAAATATTAATAGTTGCTTATATTTTCTAAATAGCTTTTAATATTTGTTATTTATGTTTTGCTGATTTCTATGTTGCAATTTAATATCTCTTTATGATTATAAAAGGATATGTCATACATGTAAGAGAGGATGAACTTTGATTAATATATTTCTTTTTTGAGAGAGTTTTATATTCGTCTTTTGCTATTTAGCATTTCTTTATTTCTATTCCACTAAACCGAATTCGAGACCCGTCACTAGC
>CAXKVR010000527.1:5000-12500 GCA_964058845.1 Carex sylvatica
CGGTGGAAAACTAAGCGGATACAGCCAAGCGTTGGGAAAACTAAGCGGATTCGGCCAAGCGTTGGGAAAAAATGGCCCGAAAACAGCCAAGCGGGGCAAAAAGTAAGCGCAAGCGGGCACGCGTTGGGCAAAAATGACCCGAAAACAGTCCTGTGGTGGAAAACTAAGCGGATGCAGCCAAGCGTTGGGAAAACTAAGCGGATTCGGCCAAGCGTTGGGGAAAAATGGCCCGAAAACAGCCCAGCGGGGCAAAAAGTAAGCGGATTCGGCCAAGCGTTGGGCAAAAATGACCCGAAAACAGTCCAGCGGTGGAAAACTAAGCGGATGGAGCCAAGCGTTGGGAAAACTAAGCGGATTCGGCCAAGCGTTGGGAAAAAATGGCCCGAAAACAGCCCAGCGGGGCAAAAACTAAGCGCAAGCGGGCACGCGTTGGGAAAAAATGACCCGAAAACAGTCCAGCGGTGGAAAACTAAGCGGATACAGCCAAGCGTTGGGAAAACTAAGCGGATTCGGCCAAGCGTTGGGAAAAAATGGCCCGAAAACAGCCAAGCGGGGCAAAAAGTAAGCGCAAGCGGGCACGCGTTGGGAAAAAATGACCCGAAAACAGTCCAGCGGTGGAAAACTAAGCGGATACAGCCAAGCGTTGGGAAAACTAAGCGGATTCGGCCAAGCGTTGGGAAAAAATGGCCCGAAAACAGCCAAGCGGGGCAAAAAGTAAGCGCAAGCGGGCACGCGTTGGGCAAAAATGACCCGAAAACAGTACTGTGGTGGAAAACTAAGCGGATGCAGCCAAGCGTTGGGAAAACTAAGCGGATTCGGCCAAGCGTTGGGGAAAAATGGCCCGAAAACAGCCCAGCGGGGCAAAAAGTAAGCGGATTCGGCCAAGCGTTGGGCAAAAATGACCCGAAAACAGTCCAGCGGTGGAAAACTAAGCGGATGTAGCCAAGCGTTGGGAAAACTAAGCGGATTCGGCCAAGCGTTGGGGAAAAATGGCCCGAAAACAGCCCAGCGGGGCAAAAACTAAGCGGATTCGGCCAAGCGTTGGGCAAAAATGACCCGAAAACAGTCCAGCGGTGGAAAACTAAGCGGATGCAGCCAAGCGTTGGGAAAACTAAGCGGATTCGGCCAAGCGTTGGGAAAAAATGGCCCGAAAACAGCCCAGCGGGGCAAAAACTAAGCGCAAGCGGGCAGGCGTTGGGAAAAAATGACCCGAAAACAGTCCAGCGGTGGAAAACTAAGCGGATGCAGCCAAGCGTTGGGAAAACTAAGCGGATTCGGCCAAGCGTTGGGAAAAATTGGCCCGAAAACAGCCAAGCGGGGCAAAAAGTAAGCGCAAGCGGGCACGCGTTGGGAAAAAATGACCCGAAAACAGTCCAGCGGTGGAAAACTAAGCGGATGCAGCCAAGCGTTGGGAAAACTAAGCGGATTCGGCCAAGCGTTGGGGAAAAATGGCCCGAAAACAGCCCAGCGGGGCAAAAAGTAAGCGCAAGCGGGCACGCGTTGGGAAAAAATGACCCGAAAACAGTCCAGCGGTGGAAAACTAAGCGGATGCAGCCAAGCGTTGGGAAAACTAAGCGGAATCGGGCAAGCGAGCCTTAAAAATGGCCCGAAAACAGCCCAGCGGGGCAAAAAGTAAGCGGATTCGGCCAAGCGCTGGGAAAAAATGACCCGAAATTTTGGAAAATTTTGGAAAATTCGAAATTTTTGAAAATTTTTGAAAAATTTGAAGTTTTTTTGAATTTTTGAATTTTTGAATTTTTTTGAATTTTTGAAATTTTTTTGGAAAATTCGAAATTTTTTTGAATTTTTTGAAAATTTTGAAGTTTTTTGGAATTTTTGAAAATTTTGAAGTTTTTTTGAATTTTTGAATTTTTTTGAATTTTTGAAATTTTTTTGAAAATTCGAATTTTTTTTTGAATTTTTGAAAATTTTGAAATTTTTTTGATTTTTTGAAAATTTTTGGATTTTTAAAATTTTTTCAGATTTTTTGAAATTTTTTTGTATTTTTGACATGAGAGAATTTTACATGGGGGATTTTCAAGGTTGGTAACCCTTGGGGTGGCTAGAGCCTCAAAATGCATATTCCCCTATAGGGGGGCATGATTTTCAAAAGGGGTGCCCCCTCATGTACATGCCCATGGGTGTACATGGCCCCGTCGGTGCCCTCGCTGGTGCCCGAAATGGCTCGAAAACACTCCAGCGGGGCAAAAACTAAGCGCAAGCGGGCAAGCGTTGGGAAAAAATGACCCGAAAACAGTCCAGCGGTGGAAAACTAAGCGGATGCAGCCAAGCGTTGGGAAAACTAAGCGGATTCGGCCAAGCGTTGGGGAAAAATGGCCCGAAAACAGCCCAGCGGGGCAAAAAGTAAGCGGATTCGGCCAAGCGTTGGGAAAAATTGGCCCGAAAACAGCCAAGCGGGGCAAAAAGTAAGCGCAAGCGGGCACGCGTTGGGAAAAAATGACCCGAAAACAGTCCAGCGGTGGAAAACTAAGCGGATGCAGCCAAGCGTTGGGAAAACTAAGCGGATTCGGCCAAGCGTTGGGAAAAAATGGCCCGAAAACAGCCAAGCGGGGCAAAAAGTAAGCGCAAGCGGGCACGCATTAGGCAAAAATGACCCGAAAACAGTCCAGCGGTGGAAAACTAAGCGGATACAGCCAAGCGTTGGGCAAAAATGGCCCGAAAACAGCCCAGCGGGGCAAAAAGTAAGCGCAAGCGGGCACGCGTTGGGAAAAAATGACCCGAAAACAGTCCAGCGGTGGAAAACTAAGCGGATGCAGCCAAGCGTTGGGAAAACTAAGCGGATTCGGCCAAGCGTTGGGCAAAAATGGCCCGAAAACAGCCCAGCGGGGCAAAAACTAAGCGCAAGCGGGCACGCGTTGGGAAAAAATGACCCGAAAACAGTCCAGCGGTGGAAAACTAAGCGGATGCAGCCAAGCGTTGGGAAAACTAAGCGGATTCGGCCAAGCGTGGGGGAAAAATGGCCCGAAAACAGCCCAGTGGGGCAAAAAGTAAGCGCAAGCGGGCACGCGTTGGGCAAAAATGACCCGAAAACAGTCCAGCGGTGGAAAACTAAGCGGATGCAGCCAAGCGTTGGGAAAACTAAGCGGATTCGGCCAAGCGTTGGGAAAAATTGGCCCGAAAACAGCCCAGCGGGGCCAAAACTAAGCGCAAGCGGGCACGCGTTGGGAAAAAATGACCCAAAAACAGTCCAGCGGTGGAAAACTAAGCGGATGCAGCCAAGCGTTGGGAAAACTAAGCGGATTCGGCCAAGCGTTGGGAAAAATTGGCCCGAAAACAGCCAAGCGGGGCAAAAAGTAAGCGCAAGCGGGCACGCGTTGGGAAAAAATGACCCGAAAACAGTCCAGCGGTGGAAAACTAAGCGGATGCAGCCAAGCGTTGGGAAAACTAAGCGGATTCGGCCAAGCGTTGGGAAAAAATGGCCCGAAAACAGCCCAGCGGGGCCAAAAGTAAGCGCAAGCGGGCACGCATTAGGCAAAAATGACCCGAAAACAGTCCAGCGGTGGAAAACTAAGCGGATCCAGCCAAGCGTTGGGAAAACTAAGCGGATTCGGCCAAGCGTTGGGCAAAAATGGCCCGAAAACAGCCCAGCGGGGCAAAAACTAAGCGCAAGCGGGCACGCGTTGGGAAAAAATGACCCGAAAACAGTCCAGCGGTGGAAAACTAAGCGGATGCAGCCAAGCGTTGGGAAAACTAAGCGGATTCGGCCAAGCGTTGGGCAAAAATGGCCCGAAAACAGCCCAGCGGGGCAAAAACTAAGCGCAAGCGGGCACGCGTTGGGAAAAAATGACCCGAAAACAGTCCAGCGGTGGAAAACTAAGCGGATGCAGCCAAGCGTTGGGAAAACTAAGCGGATTCGGCCAAGCGTGGGGGAAAAATGGCCCGAAAACAGCCCAGTGGGGCAAAAAGTAAGCGCAAGCGGGCACGCGTTGGGCAAAAATGACCCGAAAACAGTCCAGCGGTGGAAAACTAAGCGGATGCAGCCAAGCGTTGGGAAAACTAAGCGGATTCGGCCAAGCGTTGGGAAAAATTGGCCCGAAAACAGCCCAGCGGGGCCAAAACTAAGCGCAAGCGGGCACGCGTTGGGAAAAAATGACCCAAAAACAGTCCAGCGGTGGAAAACTAAGCGGATGCAGCCAAGCGTTGGGAAAACTAAGCGGATTCGGCCAAGCGTTGGGAAAAATTGGCCCGAAAACAGCCAAGCGGGGCAAAAAGTAAGCGCAAGCGGGCACGCGTTGGGAAAAAATGACCCGAAAACAGTCCAGCGGTGGAAAACTAAGCGGATGCAGCCAAGCGTTGGGAAAACTAAGCGGATTCGGCCAAGCGTTGGGAAAAAATGGCCCGAAAACAGCCCAGCGGGGCCAAAAGTAAGCGCAAGCGGGCACGCATTAGGCAAAAATGACCCGAAAACAGTCCAGCGGTGGAAAACTAAGCGGATCCAGCCAAGCGTTGGGAAAACTAAGCGGATTCGGCCAAGCGTTGGGCAAAAATGGCCCGAAAACAGCCCAGCGGGGCAAAAACTAAGCGCAAGCGGGCACGCGTTGGGAAAAAATGACCCGAAAACAGTCCAGCGGTGGAAAACTAAGCGGATGCAGCCAAGCGTTGGGAAAACTAAGCGGATTCGGCCAAGCGTTGGGCAAAAATGGCCCGAAAACAGCCCAGCGGGGCAAAAACTAAGCGCAAGCGGGCACGCGTTGGGAAAAAATGGCCCGAAAACAGTCCAGCGGTGGAAAACTAAGCGGATGCAGCCAAGCGTTGGGAAAACTAAGCGGATTCGGCCAAGCGTTGGGAAAAAATGGCCCGAAAACAGCCAAGCGGGGCAAAAAGTAAGCGCAAGCGGGCACGCATTAGGCAAAAATGACCCGAAAACAGTCCAGCGGTGGAAAACTAAGCGGATACAGCCAAGCGTTGGGAAAACTAAGCGGATTCGGCCAAGCGTTGGGAAAAAATGGCCCGAAAACAGCCCAGCGGGGCAAAAAGTAAGCGCAAGCGGGCACGCGTTAGGCAAAAATGACCCGAAAACAGTCCTGTGGTGGAAAACTAAGCGGATGCAGCCAAGCGTTGGGAAAACTAAGCGGATTCGGCCAAGCGTTGGGCAAAAATGGCCCGAAAACAGCCCAGCGGGGCAAAAAGTAAGCGCAAGCGGGCACGCGTTAGGCAAAAATGACCCGAAAACAGTCCAGCGGTGGAAAACTAAGCGGATGCAGCCAAGCGTTGGGAAAACTAAGCGGATTCGGCCAAGCGTTGGGAAAAAATGGCCCGAAAACAGCCCAGCGGGGCAAAAAGTAAGCGCAAGCGGGCACGCATTGGGAAAAAATGACCCGAAAACAGTCCAGCGGTGGAAAACTAAGCGGATGCAGCCAAGCGTTGGGAAAACTAAGCGGATTCGGCCAAGCGTTGGGAAAAAATGGCCCGAAAACAGCCAAGCGGGGCAAAAAGTAAGCGCAAGCGGGCACGCATTAGGCAAAAATGACCCGAAAACAGTCCAGCGGTGGAAAACTAAGCGGATACAGCCAAGCGTTGGGAAAACTAAGCGGATTCGGCCAAGCGTTGGGAAAAAATGGCCCGAAAACAGCCCAGCGGGGCAAAAAGTAAGCGCAAGCGGGCACGCGTTAGGCAAAAATGACCCGAAAACAGTCCTGTGGTGGAAAACTAAGCGGATGCAGCCAAGCGTTGGGAAAACTAAGCGGATTCGGCCAAGCGTTGGGCAAAAATGGCCCGAAAACAGCCCAGCGGGGCAAAAAGTAAGCGCAAGCGGGCACGCGTTAGGCAAAAATGACCCGAAAACAGTCCAGCGGTGGAAAACTAAGCGGATGCAGCCAAGCGTTGGGAAAACTAAGCGGATTCGGCCAAGCGTTGGGAAAAAATGGCCCGAAAACAGCCCAGCGGGGCAAAAAGTAAGCGCAAGCGGGCACGCATTGGGAAAAAATGACCCGAAAACAGTCCAGCGGTGGAAAACTAAGCGGATGCAGCCAAGCGTTGGGAAAACTAAGCGGATTCGGCCAAGCGTTGGGAAAAAATGGCCCGAAAACAGCCCAGCGGGGCAAAAAGTAAGCGCAAGCGGGCACGCGTTGGGAAAAAATGGCCCAAAACATAGGAGCTGGCCGCTTGGAATCTATGCATACACATAAAATGGGGGGGAACCTGGGGGATTTCCAGGGGGTGGTAACCCTGGGCGTGGCTGGAGGCCCAAAACACATATTCCCCTATAGGGGGGAGGGATTTTCAAAATGGGCGCCCCCTCATGTACATGCCAAGCGGTGTACATGGCCCCAAAGTACACGCCAAGCGGTGTACATGACCCGAAAAAGCGTTACCGAAAACACGGACCGAGCGGGGGGCAAACACGATTAAGCGGGTAGCCGAAAAACACGGTCGGGTAGCCGAAAAACACGGTTGGGTAGGCGAAAAACACAGTCGGGTAGCCGAAAAACACGGTCGGGTAGCCGAAAAACAGTGGGGTTGCCGAAAAACAGTGGGGTTGCCGAAAAACGCAGTGGGGTTGCCGAAAAACGCAGTGGGGTTGCCGAAAAACACGGTCGGGTAGCCGAAAAACACAGTCGGGTAGCCGAAAAACACGGTCGGGTAGCCGAAAAACAGTCGGGTTGCCGGAAAACAGTGGGGTTGCCGAAAAACGCAGTGGGGTTGCCGAAAAACGCAGTGGGGTTGCCGAAAAAGACAGTGGGGTTGCCGAAAAACACAGTCGGGGTTGCCGAAAAACACAGTGGGGTTGCCGAAAAAGACAGTGGGGTTGCCGAAAAACAGTCGGGTTGCCGAAAAACACAGTCGGGTTGCCGAAAAACACAGTCGGGTTGCCGAAAAACACAGTCGGGTTGCTGAAAAACACAGTCGGGTTGCCGAAAAACACAGTCGGGTTGCCGAAAAACAGTCGGGTTGCCGAAAAACGTAGTCGGGTTGCCGAAAAATGCAGTGGGGTTGCCGAAAAAGACAGTGGGGTTGCCGAAAAATAGTTGGGTTGCCGAAAAACGCAGTGGGGTTGCTGAAAAAGACAGTGGGGTTGCCGAAAAACAGTCGGGTTGCCGAAAAACACAGTGGGGTTGCCGAAAAACACAGTGGGGTTGCCGAAAAACAGCCGGGTTGCCGAAAAACACAGTGGGGTTGCCGAAAAACACAGTCGGGTTGCCGAAAAACACAGTGGGGTTGCCGAAAAACAGCCGGGTTGCCGAAAAACACAGTGGGGTTGCCGAAAAACACAGTGGGGTTGCCGAAAAATAGTGGGGTTGCCGAAAAACACAGTGGGGTTGCCGAAAAACACAGTGGGGTTGCCGAAAAACAGTCGGGTTGCCAAAAAACACAGTCGGGTTACCGGAAAACACAGTGGGGTTGCCGAAAAACAGTCGGGGTGCCGAAAAACACAGTCGGGTTGCCAAAAAACAGAGTTGGGTTGCCGGAAAACAGTGGGGTTGCCGAAAAACATAGTCGGGTTGCTGAAAATGACAATTGAGTTACCGAAAAACACGG
>CAXKVR010000528.1:0-21843 GCA_964058845.1 Carex sylvatica
GAATTTTTTGCTTATTGCTTTGCCTTTGGATTTGAGATGCTGATAACTAAATTCTGTGACAGTGCTTATCGTGCCTTCTACGTGCTAAATTGGATTTATCGCTACTTTACCGAGGGCCACTACTTTCGCTTGATTCGTAAGACAAATTATTTAATTCGCAATTTCATCCAAATTGAGTTAAATTAAGCCTTCATATATTTGAAAAAGATTTGAAGGAGCAAGTTCAGGATTCATTTCTGATAATACATAGTTGCTTTTGTTTCAGTGTTCAACTGAATACTTACTACTATAAAACCTCAAATATCATGCATAGTGCAGCAAAATGAGAAAAGATATTAAGTCTAAGAACTTACTCATCTATAAGATGCTTTATGGCTACACTTGTGATTTTTTGCATGATATCTTTGGTACTTAATTTCTGCTGGTATGATATGGGAAGGTTTTACCTAATGATGCTGACTCTTGATAATTGTACAGCTTGGATTGCGGGGCTTGTTCAAACTGCTTTGTATGCTGACTTCTTCTATTACTACTTTTTGAGGTAAAGCTAAAACACAAGTTTCTCTTCTATTGAAGGACTACTCTTGTAAGGAAAAAAAAAGACTACTATGCAATACTTTTAGTGAATATTTTGAACAGGTTTTCCACTCTAAATAATTTATCTTTAACGAAAATCTGTATGGGGTCTATAATTGAGTTGAGGTTTATAGAGGCCTTTTAGCATTAGATATCCACCAAAGAAAGCTCCATGAGAATAAAAATACCCAGAATACTAAATAGCTTTTACCAGCTGATTATAAAGTACTTGATTAATTCTTTCTTTATTTGTTGCAGTTGGAAGAACAATGCAAAGCTTCAATTACCTGCATGAATTCAGGTGTAAAACATAAGAAGTGCAACCCTAGGATGAAATGTTTTAGGTAGTCCATGGGCATCATTTTTTTCTTTTTTCTTTTTTCGTTTTGCTTTTTAGCCTTTGGTGTTACCTTTTTTGTTACCCTTCTATTGGTTTTTACAAATTGAATGTATATCTCTATCATAGTTGTGAAATCTTTATGAAAACAACATTGGAACCTGAAATGCGGAATCATTGTCAAACAAAATGCAAAATTGGTTGAATCTGAGGGTTTAGATGTCTTACTTATGTAGACATGTGCCTTATTTACTTGGTTTTTCTATGCCTGTCTTCTCTTTATATGTCGCAAGTGCTTGAAGTTAGACAAGTTATATTAGTTGGAATGTTTAATGCAATTTTGTATTTTTAGTTGCTATGGTTAGTGGGTATTGCTGTGCTTGATAGTACATGGCAAGATAACAGAGATACCTTGGCAGCACATATATTTGCCAGTATGTTCTGATATATTATTTGTGAGTTGTTGCATTGCCTATCTTTCTCATATTGTTTGTATGATGCATGAGAAATTAGTGTGCTCTTCCATTATCATACGAGAATATCATTGAGTACAGCTAGAACAAAATAACAACGATAACACATTGCAAAGATTGTTATAACGAAACCTTATTTGGATATTATAAATCTGCTGAGAGTTCGGTAATTATGTCTATCAAGTGACAGACTCTTTTATTAAGCTACACTGACACCATTATATAAAGGGACACCTTTGAGCGCTAGATGTATTTTGCTCTTCTTCAGTTGAGGCAAGATTTGGGCCTTTAAGAAGCCCAGCCATGAATTCTCCTTGATCATAGTAAACCTCCACTGTTTCAGCCCTCAATTGGTCATCAACCTGAAAAAAAAAAAGTATTGAGACATTATCACATTGAACTTCATTATCTCACATTTCTAAATATAACTTCGCTTCATGTTTTTTTTGTGTCTTTTCATTTCATATTTCATATCTGATATTTTTAATATAAATGACAATGGGATATGGGTTCTTTTACCTTGAGAATAGCAATTCCGATAAACTCAACCAGCTCTCCAGTTGGAGCGTGGTCTTTGAAGTTACCTTCCATGTGGCCCCAGTGCCGGAACTTGAATGCCACCATTGGTGGGCCCGAGTACACCTCCAGCACCTCCCATGCAAACCCGCGAGGAAATGCCGACCTAAAACCCTCGTGGGATGACTCAAACGTCTCATCCTTTGAGTTGTAGTATCCTTTTGGACAGAGTTCAGCTGGCATGGATGTCGCCAGCAGAGCATTATAACTTCCCAGAGATAGTGTTTCCTCGCCTGAAAATAAATTAGTACCATAGTTAATATGCATTATTATGTGGAGATGGGCTAATGTACATTGCGAATTAAAATCCATGTTTTGATTTGTGTTAATATTTCTGATTTCATAGTTCAAGTAGTCGATTCAAACTGTTCAACATGATCTCCATATTAAAATGTGTTGCAGATCAAATTTGTAAATTTTTTTAGAAACTTTTATTATTTTTTAGATAGGTGCAAAATCGTTTTTTTTTTAATATTCTAGATCATTAAAAAATAACATTTTTGTACCTATCTAAAATGATAGTAAAAATTTCAAAAAATGCAACATTTGGTCTCCAAGCACAATTTATATAGAGATCAGACTGAGCTGTTTGGATTAGATGTTTAGATCTTAAAATTGCAAAATATGGATGTGAATTAAAACAAGAGCTATAATTCGCGATGTACATTATTAGCCCATATATATGGAGATAATCACATAAATGTTGATAATTATAGATAAAAACAGAATACTTCTATAAAAAAAAAGTTAGGTTTAGTGCTGACTTCTAACTTGTGAAAAGTAAAAATAATTGAGATGTTTCTTTAATTTTAACTCAAAATAATCTCAGTTTTGATATAAATAGAAGCATGCCAGCATCAATATACCAGCATAACATCCCTACCTGAGAGGGGCCGGCGGCCATTGACAGCGAGCGTGAATTTTTCACGATTGATGGATTTGAAGTCCGAGAGGCGCATCTTGTGTGAGAGTTCCATCTCCCATGTCTTTATTGCATTTTGTATCGTCTCTTCTAGAGAGCCCTTTGGCCATTCCTATTATAACCAAAAAATGGAAAGATTAGGCATTTATGATTTGTAAATAGGAAAGAGCTTATGAAGTTTGGAAAGCAAATTTGATCCCATGTATCTTAAAATCTAGAAAAGATTATAGGTTGAATCTGCCAGGATCACATTTAAGGAGGATAAGGTACTTAGTAAGACCAGATTAATTAAGTTCTTCTTTCTGAATTTTTATGAGGATGCTTCTTACAAAAATTTGAGTCGTCGTGTAATTACTTACAAATTGGAAAACTTAGTTTGTATATGATTAAGAGTTGAAAATAAATGCTTAGAAATTATTTTGGGATATATGCTCATTCTTCAATAATCTATATTTTTTAGTCTCATAAGAAACAAACTTTAAAAATACAAATTTCAAAGGATAGATCAGTGATAATGAGTTAGATGTGTAATGCATTGAAACCGATGGGATTCACTTCAAAAGACGAGTTCAAATTGGTCAAACTAATTTACTTCACGACTGATGTGTTTACATGCAAATTTTATAAAATTTGAATTAAACAACTGGTCGAAATAAAAATGTGTATAAGCTAATTTTAATGTGTTTATTATTCATTATTTTTTAAACGCTTGAATTAATTCATACTAAATAAATTTGAATATATATAAATATTGCATATAGAAGTATCAATCATAAAGTATAGACGGTTTCAACAATTTGAGTTTATCGTTTGAAGTAAGTGGTTAAGTCTGATATGTTTTAGAGTTGGTGAGCTTATGAATCACTTATCCACTCTCCAAATTAACTTTATCATCAGATAAATGGAGAGCGAGTATTTCAGCATTGAGATATATCAAATTTGAAGTTAATTAGGAAGATATCTGTCCAATATATTAAGCAAAAATATATTTAATCAAATAAGAAAACAGTTTTTGCCTACGGGCTTGCCTTAAAAAGCGACAAGAAAACAGTGGCAAATTTGGATTATCCACCATATATACCAGACGGATTGAATCTTGTTATAAAAACAATTAAAAAAGCGACAACAAAAATCTGAGAAACAAGTCAAAATTTCACGCCATAGAAGAAATTCTATGGCAAGAGAAGGTATAAAGTGTCCAAAAATTTAAACAAAATACATTCCATAAATCATATACCTTGGTCCTTTCTTGCTCAAAGAGTTGATTAACGAGATCATATTTCGGTGCACCGCCATGCCTCCACAGTGTATCCTTCTCTCCCTCTCCAACCAGGTAAACTCGGTACTTATCTCCCCCCTCCTCCATTTTTCACAAAATTATATCTTCTTATATATGTACTATTCTGGATAAAAGTTAAAATACGAAAGAGTATTAAGGGGAGATTTAAAGATACACATGGAGAAACCAAAGAAGGCAATAAATCTTTTATAGTTAAGGTATTGCTCTTGATTTAGACACCTTCCCTCTCAGGAAAGGAACATACACGTGGCGCTTTTGGCCACGTGTCGTCAGAATAGTGCTCCTCTGTGACGGATATACTTGTTTGGTAAGTTGTGTGTGTGCCCGAGTGTCTATTCTGTATCAGTTATGTCTGGCACCATATCTTTTGTCAATGTAGCGTTTCACCTATAAATACAATTCACACTTAAGTAAAGGGACTGCTAGATGTACCCAGAGTGTACCTCCCCGTGCTGCATTAATCGAATGTGTGGGGTTTTACTCCAGACGGAATCAAACTTTAATCTATGTGAGCCAAACAGATATATATTGAGCATCAATCTTACAATATCCATAACATTTTACTTTGAACTATATGAAAATTCATGTATAAATACATAAATTTTAAAAATAAATAGAGATCAGACCATCATTCACTCCATGTAGATTTGCTCCTGGTTTTACTGACAACGGATTAATATGATATTATTGAGAATAAAAATAATCATGATGGATGTGATACACATGAGAAATAATAAAACTTAATGTAAGTTTTTCATTCATCAAAGGAGTTAAGTTTATAAGTATTAATATTTAATAACTTTTGTTGGAATATATATCAAATAACACTTAAATTATATGAAATTTGAGCCTTCAAAAAATAAATTATATGGAATTTGACACACAAATAATCAGTAAGGCTTACAATATATTTATAAGATTTTTCTATTTCTAAATTATTTTTTGTGTGGACCTTTGCTTTTCGTTGTGTTATAGTGCCGCTTCAAATTAGTAATGCAGTATCCAGGTGTAAAGAGAGAACAAGCAATATCAGAAATGAAAATAATGCAAAAAGAAGACACTAAAGCAAACTTTTACATCAAAAGCCTTAATAAAAAATAAAAAAAGTATCAAATAATCTAAATAAAATTGGGCAGCATAACATTTTGCTCAGGGCCTATTTTCAATCAACTAATGGAAGACAAAATGCATAAATGCCAAGTGTCATGGGATGAAAGGATATATTAAATGCAAGCCTATTTTTTTTTCTTTTGCTTAAAATGGTTGAAGACAAAGTGAGTCTACATGATACATAAACAACACACACACTTTCAGGAGCGGAGCCAGACTTTCAAACTATAGGGATCAGACGAAAATGAGGATCAAATATATACAAAATTTATACTACAAATGAGAATCAAACATACACTGCCTATAGCATTTTACTCTTAATTGTATAGAAAATAGGATATAAATGCAAATTTTTTGAAAATAAATAGAGATTAATTGACCCCCATTGTTTGAGGGTGGCTCTGCCTCTGCACACTCCCTTTCTATATTTTACCTGACTAGAGCTTTGAGAAAAATGAAGGACTTTCTTCTAGGAGAAAACTGAATTATGAGGGGGGAGGATGAGAATTCCATTTGTGGGAGGCCATTTATAGGCTTGGAAATTGGGATCTTGCAGCATCTTTGAGGGGGCTTAA
Organism: Carex sylvatica; assembly: GCA_964058845.1. Lineage (NCBI taxonomy): Eukaryota > Viridiplantae > Streptophyta > Magnoliopsida > Poales > Cyperaceae > Carex > Carex sylvatica. The sequence goes on from CAXKVR010000528.1 coordinate 5,870, forward strand.
TCATCATCCTGCACTGTCTGATCAAATGGCTTGAGTTAGTTTAGGTTTAATTAAGAACATATATAGGATCTTCTCATGCTGCACCAATAGGAATGCTGATTCCTTGCATGATTTTTTCTTTTTTTTAATTTAAGATTCCTTGCATTGCATGTTCCTTCTCTTTACATTGATGTACGGCCCTACCATAATTAAACACGTGTCGAGGCGGCTAGGCAGACAAGACAACTGCTCAAAAGATCCCCTTCTTTGGTGTTATGATATGTCGCCGGCACAGTTTTAGAGCTTAACCTAATCCAATACGAATTCTTTTGTTTTGTTTTTTTTGGGGGAATTTCACGTATACCTCTCAAAAACTTCAAAATTACGTATTTCCCCCTCTAAAATTTGAAATTACATACTCCCCCTCTAAACTTCAAAAACTCACATATTTACCCATTTTATTGTCTTTTCAATTAAAACACATTCTAAAATTTTAAAATACCTATTTTATCCTTTTATTAAAAAGCATAAAACAATCATCTGACTCCAATTTGAATATAAAGGTTCATTTACCGTTCGATATGCTTTGAGATCCGTGCACGCTAGATCAGCACCAATCTTGAAGCGAACAAAAGCAGAAATTGAAGCAATGTACGATCTTAATGTGATGCACACCGATCAAAATTGCTTTGAGATTTGTGCGGGCTAAATTAGCACGAATCTTGAAGCAAACACGTAATAATCTTATTACGATGCGTGCGGATCGGACAGTAGAGAAACCCTTCAGATTCAAATTTGAGTTCGATGGGACATTTTATACTTTTAATGAAAGGTAAAATAGGTATTTTATATAGGAGAAATTGGTTATTTGCCACTCCAAAATCTTCAAATTAGAAAAATGTCACTTCAAAATTAGAATTCATCAAAATGCCACTCCAAACTTAGAAAATTCAGAATTTTGCCACTCTAAATTATTAATGACCAAATTACCCTTCTCATCTCTTCTCCGTTTTCTTCTTCTCCGTTTTCTTCTTCTCCTCCGCCTCCCTGGTGGTTCTGTCCCGTGCCTCCAGTTGTACATCCACAATTACTAATCGTAGGATGCCCCAATTTATCATATATGCAAAACAAAACCAGTCAAGTTATAATCCAATTATAAGTAGAGACAATTGGACCAGTACATGAACTTAACCCAAAATAAAAACAATCACGAAACTTCATTTTACATGGCAGTGAGTGATGATGGTGAGAACTGGAGTGCGGGCCAGCGGCAGCTGTTCTGTCTGGGTCGGGTCATCCTAAGAAAGAACAAAATCCTGGTCCTGGACGAGGCCACTGCCTCCATCGACTCTGCCACCGATGCCGTGCTGCAGCAAGTCATCAAGCGCGAGTTCACCAGCTGCACTGTCATCACCATCGCTCACCGGGTCCCAACTGTAACTGATAGTGACATGCACCAATTGGAGGCATGGGACAGAACCACCAGGGAGGCGGAGGAGAAGAAGAGGTGGGAGGGTAATTTGGTCATTAATAATTTAGAGTGGCAAAATTCTGAATTTTCTAAGTTTAGAGTGGCATTTTGATGAATTCTAATTTTCGAGTGGCATTTTTCTAATTTAAAGGTTTTGGAGTGACAAATAACCAATTTTTTCTTTTATATATTTAGAATGAGTTTTTAAAAGACAATGAATGGATAAATATGCGTGTTTTTGAACTTTAAAGGAGAAAATACGTAATTTCTCAATTTAGAGGGGAAAATATGTAATTTTAAAGTTTTTGAGGGGTATATGTGAAATTCTCCCTTTTTTGAGTAAATATAGGAGGTCAAGCCATTCAATATAATTAATATTTAAAAAATATTATTATTCTTTTCGAATTTCATACTTGCGATCTTTCACACGAAAAGGATTGTTTTTGTCACTCTACCAAAAGTTGGTTCTCGGATTTTTGTATTTCACAGTTTCTTAAGTTAAGAGTGCTTTTTCAAGTACCTAAAACAGTATTAGTAGAGACATGTACAGATTGCTGCATCAAAGAAATATCTCCTTAACAAGTCACATGCTTCTGAGGTACACAATTCTAGTGCTTTCATTTGTTATTTGATTGATCTTGGGTAAGTAGTTGGAAGGGCGGAATTGAGGTGATTTTTAAAAATGGGAACGAACTGGTACAATATAGCACCTACAGGCTACAGTCCTGCTGTTCACAGGATATAGTTTTCCTATGTTAGCTAAAGGATAGCTACTGAGGAGCCCTTTGTAATCAGGCCTACGTACGGGCGTTTCAATATTAAAAAGAAAAAAATAACTTGCCAATATACATCACATTTATGTTGCATTTGTATGTCCAATTCATTCTCTAAACTTCTCTTGACTCGGATAGTTCAATTGGCCTTGTACCAAACCCGGCCAAGACTCACTTAGGGCGTGTTCGGCAGACGGAGTGGAATGAAAACGGGAACGGAATTGCAAAATTTTTGAACTAAAAATAACTGTTTATGTAAGAAAAAAAAAATTCAGTCTGAGTGAATTTTTTTTTTCTCTCATGTGAACAGTAACTTTTGGACTGCCGCCGAACAGACCGAGTGAATTACTGTTCAATCAACGTGTTTCTGAATCTCCGATCGCGAATTGGTCCTTAAGGCCTTGTCTCATACTCTCATTGTCTGAGTACAAGGTTAGAAACAGTCAACTTCCTTGTACAAAGAATATGCGTTATTACTCTTCAGTATAAGCGGATCCATCAGCTTCACAAATTAATGATTACCATCAATTAATAATAATAATTTTGTTGACAAACTTGCGAGATCTCGTATTTAACACGTTACATACGTCACTGAACATCAATAATTGAAAAATATAATAATGAAATAACCTAAAAGATAACATATAATCTAAGAAGATTGTAATGGAACAAATTATAATAATTTAAATTACTTGATTAGCTGATATGTAGACTAGCTAGCTTGGTCAGCTTAATAAAACGGGTGTTCGCTGTATCAGCGCTTTGGCAGCATGTATGAAAGTCAACAAACACTAAACATATAGAACTGCATATTTAGTGCAGTGGCATGCATGAGCTGTGTTTCTCTACGAAGAGATTACAGGTTCAATTATATTGAAATTAACATCTACGAAGAGAAGTTACTTTTTTTTTTCGGCATGCGTCAGGGACTCTGGGGAGAATTCTAATTACAAAGAGTTGCTAAGTATTCGTAGATTCACTGTAACGGCTAGTTGATAAGGATTACAGTAATGTCAAGGTGTCAATCAAAATTATTGGATAAGAATGAACTGTTAACACTGTTTTCCTCTACGGTAATAAGATCATAAAATAATCTGAAAATATATTAAAAAGTCAAACCAATTTTCGAATAAAATAATCTGATGGCCGGTCAAATAAACAAATATTTAAAACTTGCCCCCCTCAATTCTCTCTCACCAGGATCGATGTTCTTCCTATCCTTTTCTTTTTCTTGTTGCACAGAAGGTCCCTCTTATCCAGAAACGGAACATAAGTCAAGTCTGGAGTCCGAGCATCTCCATTTCAACATTTTAATTTTTAAATGACTTTTTAAATAACTGATTAAATGTTAACCATTTTTTAAAAACTAAAGTTTCTAAATTTTTATATTTCTGAAATTAATTTTAGAAATTTTAATAAACTACGTCAACAATAATTAAAAAATAATAATAATTTGTGAGCATTAATTCGGCACACATGACAAAGATGGAGGGAGTGAAGCCACATCACAACGAATTTCACATCTCCTCAGGTTATTTGAAACGCATGGTACAGAATTTGTCTTTCAAGTTGGCACGAATCTCAAAGCACAAATTATACTGGTCCCCTGCACCATCCGAATAGGCAATAGCTGAAAGTAAATCTGAACCGTCCGTTTCAATTGTTTTGAGTTAGGTACCTGAAAAGATACAAATCCCAACACAACATGAGAAAACAGTTGCCTACTAATTTTTTTTTTTTTTAAATAAGCTTCAACTCGTATATAACTTCAATTGTCTGGATTATTGTTTATCTTTGAATCTGTAAATTACTTATCCATAGACCTACTGTCATGCATGATTGATGGTTTGTCACTACTGAGATCCAACTCCCAACGGTTCAAATTGCTACCCAAAAATAAAAAATTGTTCCCTATGCATCGTTCAATCTTCCGAATCGAGATTTAGCAGGGAAAAATGGCTACAAAAAAAATAAAAAAATAAAAAAATAGAAGTCGCAAACAAACCACCCAAAACAAAGATCCGGATAATTCTAAAACAAAGTTTTTGTCTACTCTTGACTAATAGGCTGGCTCCACCGCTTTAAAGATTTGATGTTGATATAAAACATAGCAGCATTGTTCAACGAAATTTTTATTAATATTCAAAATTAATAAATAATTTCAAAATCTATATTCAATGCGGAAGAATTTCAAAATATGTTCAAACTGGAGATTAAATTTCTGGTTTTAAGTCAAATTACTGGAAATTTATTTTTTGATTCTAGACGGTCCGAAATCAGAAATTAAATTTCCGGTTTCAAGAGCCAAAAAATTAATCTTCAGTTCTAAGCATTTTTTTTTTAATTATAAACAAAGTTAAGTCTCAAAGCTTTGCATGCTGGGACACTTATGAACACTCAAACCATTTAAAACATCAAACATTGGAAGCAGAAGCACCGAAATTTTTTATTTATAGCACAAAAAAAATTAAACCAAAACATATTTGTTTGATTAGAATTTGAAAATTACTCAGGTTACAGATTAATTCTGCAGATTCAAATACTAAGATCTGTACAGAATCTACACAGTTTCAGACTGAGATTCATAGATTGAATCTGATGTCCCGACTTCTTTTTTTAGAAGATTTATTAATAAAAAAAAACAAAAAGATTGGCTTCTGTCAAGGATAAGGCTGGATCCGGATAAGGAACTGAAAATTCATCCCAAAGACAATGATGGCATTTGTGTTTATGGCAATAATTATTATTATTTTTTTTTTTTTGGTTTAAAGCCAGTAGGAGATTAGATGTTGTTATCAAGGATCCAGTCAATTCAGTTGCTTAGAAATCAATTTTTTTTACTTTTAGTTAATAAATTTTCAAAAAAAGAAGAAAATGGGGTCCACAAATTGATCCCAAAGACTTCATTACCTTCAAATTTTGATTCCGTAGAAAGAACCAAACAAAATTTTGATCCCTAGCTATGTGGATCATTCGCTCCCTACACTGCTGAAGATACAGCCTTAGAAGAGATTTAAATCTCCACATCCCAAATCCGGATAGGTATCCTCTGCGGAGCTTTTAATCTGATCTGTTTGTTTTGATCGGACGGACCAGATTAAAAAAGCCTAAATTTTAAGATCTAATCTGGTCTGTCCGATCAAAACAAACGAACTAGATTAAAAGCTGCGCAGATGATAGCAATTCTCCCAACCCCCCTCTCACTCTTCCGCATGCAGCCAACACCCTTCGAGTGCGTATCCTCTGAGATATCACATATTTTGTGTGACCAAAGTGTCCAGTGCCTATTAGGGGGTGACGTAGGGGGTAGTATTATTTAAGCTTTGAGATTCGCACAGAACGTATTGCAACGGTTGAGATTTTCCAAAAAGTCACGCAAAATATGAGATATATCAGAGGATGCGAATTCACACCCTTCTCTCTAAAGATTGGATCTAATCTATGGCGTAGCAGCAAGTGATGTATATTTTCTCTCAATAGGCTCAAAAAGTTTTTCAAGGAACCGATTTTTTTTGTTGTTGTTACTACGGAATAAAAAAAAAAAAAAAAATCAGTCTAATGGACTTTATTATTTTATTATAATTTCTATAAATAAAACATTCTAGTTTCAGAGCATGAAGCTGTAAGCGATATATCTCAAAATAAGTTGTAATGCGCTGTATGTTTATATCTCAATTTAAAATCACAAGTTTACAATGGTGAATCAGAAGAAGAAGAGGAGAAAAGAATTACAAAAATCTCTTAACATAAACGAGGGATAAATTAAGGTTGAAAATATGTGCAACAATCACAAAGATAAATGAAAGTGCAGGGGAGAGATTGCAATTATAGATGAGGAATACGATTTATAATTTAATTAAGTTTAAATAACTGTAATGGGCTGAGACTAAATTTAATTAAATAAAAATATGAAATATAATAAAAAGAAATATAAAAATGATTTCGGATTTATGCTTTAAAGTTCTGAAAAAAGATTTCGGATTTTGACCGAAAAAAGATTGAAAATTGCAGGTAACATAGCGAATGTTAAACAACAGTAGCGATAGCGTGATGGTAACATTGGTCCACTATAGTGGCTGAAGTTGAATTTTTTTTTTAGTAAAGTTAGAGATCAAATCATCTATCTACTTTAAAAATAAAAAATTATGCATCTCATTTCGAACCTACAACCTCCCATGTGAAAAACAGTCTTTATCACTAAATCAAAGATTGATTCTCAATAATTATTTAAAACTTTTGTCTAACACCATGCATGATTAACATATCAAATTTTTATAAAAAAATAAACTTACTTAAAACATACTCAATCGAAAGAACCAGGGAACTATGAAAGCAACCAGAAGACAGGTAACGAAAAAGCCGCAAAAAAGCTGGCTTCTCAACCATCTATTTCTCCTCTCAGACAAAGAATTTTGGTTATCTTGCATTGTCACCTCCCTTCCATCATGCCATATATCCATAAATTCTTGCCTTCCGAATCCAGTTATGTTTCTCACATTTGATCCACAAATTTCACAGCATCTGAATTAGACATTTGAAAAGATTAATTGCATGTTATACTGCACAAAACAAGAAGAAGAAGAAAAAAAAAAACAGAGAGGCTGAAAACTTTATATATAGTTTCCAATATAATTTGTTATTAAAACTATGAGGTAGAAATAGGGTAAAGATTTTAGCAGAGTAATTTTAGCTTCATACAATGCACGAATCATAGAATCCAAACAGTGCTGCACGAAGCCAAAATTGATTTGTAAAATCTTTACTCACGGACAAAAGCGTCCATATCCTCTGAGTCTGAGGTAACATATTATTTTGGTTTAGATCTAGACCATCCGATTGGAAGTCAGGTCAATCCGACCTGAGGTGGAATCCGCCCCTTCAATATTCGTGCCAATTTTGATCGAATGGTCCGGATCTAATCAGAACTAGGGTGTTCTTAAGTTCGACATTATAACTAGGGTCCAAATGTAATATTTAATGTACTAATGGAACTAACCGGCGCTCTTAAAAGTCGAAGAATATTACAATCAGGTTAATTTCTCTCCAATACTAAAAGAAAACTGGATGGTTTGTGATTATCGGGACCGTTCTTTTCTCATCCAGTGGTCGATTCAGATCTGTCTCGATCCATTAGCAAATGGAGTTTGTACAATGTATCTAATTATGTTGAATTTCCGTTTCAACTTTTATTAATGAGCGCCCTTCAAATGTAAAATTTTATGGACGATGAAATTCAAGTCTTTTTTTTTTTGTGTTTCCTCTGTATCACCTGTCTCCATTTATAAACGGCTAATAGCTGGATTCTATAAACTAAAATCGTTCGGTATTACATAGGAGTAAAGTTAAACTACTCTATTATTTTTCATACCACAATAATGCATCATATCTTTATTTTTGTTATAAAAATTCAAACAGTTAATCTGAACTGCTTAACATGATGTTCATATTAAAATTTGCTTGAAAAACTTTATATTTTTTGAAATTGTTTAACTATTTTTTAATAGATACATAATAACAATTTTCTATCTATCTAAAAATTTAAAAATTAGTCTTCAAATACATTTTAATATAACGATTATTTTATAAGTCATATTTTGCTTACTTCAAGCACAACCATTCATAATTATTATGGAGAAATCTTTTATAAAAGAAATGTATTAGCTACATTTCGATATGAAAAATTGAGATCTACTGATATAACCTATGTTACTCGAATACTTCTATATAGGCTCCATATCCGTATCGGACACGTATCCAATACCAACACTCACCGGATACGTGCTCGATACGTATTCGATATGCCAGCTGGCATATCAGCCTACGTGGCATACCCTTAACCTCTTGATATCAGACACGTATCCGATACCGATAACCAAGCTCCTTGTGAACTAGGGTGTTCTTAAGTTCACCAAGTTCTTTGGTGAACTCAGGTCTAAAATCCATCAAATTGACTTTAAATTATAAATCTGAACCGTTGAGATCCGTCTATCTTACGAGTGATGCGTCTACATGTGAAAATTTTAAATATTTGAATTAATTTAGTATAAAGTCAAGCGGTCAAAATTAGAACCTTAATAAATTAATTTTGATGCATTTATTTTTTTTAATATTTTTTGAATGCTTGACTTTATACTAAACTAATTCAAATATTTAAAATTTTCACATATAAACGCATCACTCGTAAGGTAGGTGGGTTTGAACGATTTGGATTCATCATTTAAAACCAATTTGACGGATTTTAGATCTGAGTTCACCAAAGAACTTGGTGAACTTAAGAACACCCTAGTTCTACTCTATACAATTTTTATATCATGTATATATCAGAATTATAAAATTTAACGAAAGATTTATCTTTCATCGAGTAATTTGAAATTTACAACGGTCAATATGTAACGGTCTTTGATAAAATATCACAGGACTTCCTAATTGCATGAAATTCAGTACACAACCAATCTATAATTTCATCAAATGTCTAAATAATTATATTTTATAATTACTTTGTACTTAATTTAAACAATATTATCAGAATTGTTAAGCTAATCCGTAATTACATTTTAAAGTAAATTCATGATTAAAATTATGATATTCCAAAGCAAAAACAAATTATTCAGCTCAAATTTTTCCACACGGATATTCGAATATTGAATATCCACATCTAATTTGTCGAATACGAATCGGATATTATTCATACCATTTTCACCCCTACCAGCAGATAATCCATTACTCTTAGCAATATTTATCAATATCACATCTACTCCAACAAAAAATCAGTTAATTATATAAAATTTAATTTTGAAGAAAAAAATTGCAGCCTAATAAAATCATATACCTGTTACCCTTGATCTTAAACCATGTCTCAGCGCAGTGTTGGTGTGCGACACCGAGCCCGTTCTTGCACCCGCAACCGAGATCAATAAGCTCCGAACTGTTAACCGCACAACCTGAACTGACGTGGCAGATGCGACAAATTTTGTCAGTTGAAGAATTCGAAACCGAACTCAGTTTAGTGCTCTGGCACTCTATAACAGTATCCTCCTCCACCTTCAGTCTCAAATCAACCACCAGACAGGGCACCAAATCGTGGTGCCCACCTGACGTGGCGTCCTTCTTTGTACTCTCAGCCGTTGGATTTGAGAGAGGAGAAGGCGGGGGTGACAAGGGAAGAGATTGTATTGAGATTCGCGCCTCTGAGAAGCATCGAATCGATGGAGATCCTGGAGCACTGTTATTGAGTTCCATTTTGCTTGCTACGACTACGAGAGCGTCTAGGTGGCAGAGATAATTTGGAGGAGGAGGGAGATGGTACTAACCGGTGCTCTTAAAAGTTGAAGAATATTATAATTAGGTTAGTTTCTCTCCAATACTAAAAGATAACTTGATGGTCTGTGATTATCGTGACCGTGCTTTTCTAATCGAGTGGTTGAATCAGATCTGTCTGCATCCATTAGGAAATGGAGTTTGTATACAATGTATCTAATTATGTTGAATTTCGGTTTCAACTTTTAATGTTATGATGCATATACCCCTTCAAATATAAAATTTTATGGACGATGGAATGCAAGTCTCTCTTTTTTGTTTCCTTTGTTTCAACTGTCTCCATTTATAAACGGCTAATAACTGGATTCTATAAACTAAAATTGTTCAGTATTACGTTGGAGTAGGGTTAAAGAGGAAGGCTAAGCTTGGGTGTTGGATAGCATAAGCCAATTCATGCTATGGTCTCAAAAATTTATTGTATAAATTTCAAATTTTAATTTAAATAGAGTAAATTGAATATATAATGAACTTGTAGAATACTAAATTTTACTATTTTAGAAATTTTTTTACTATTTTTTATGATTTATAAAAGATGACAAAAAATAGTCTAAAATATTGACATTTTTTTATTTTTAAATCATAAAAAATAGTAAAAATAATATTCTACAAAGCCATTATATAACCAATTTACTGAGCTACTTAGATAGAAGTTTGAAATTTATACGATATGTTTTTAAAGCCATAGCACGGATGACCTTATACTATCCATAGCACCCAAGCCCTATTATTTTTCATATCACAATAATGTATCATATCTTTATTTTTGCTTTCAAAATTCAAACAGTTAATCTAAACTGTTTAACATGATCTTCAAATTAAAATTTGCTTGAAGACCTTTATATTTTTTTTAAATTGTTTAACTGTTTTTTAGATACGTACATAATCACAATTTTTCAGAAGATTCTGAACCATTAGAAAATATTGATTTTCTATCTATCTAAAATGTTTAAAATTTGTCTTCAAATACATTTTAATATGGAGATTATTTTATAAGTCCTATTTTGCTTATTTCAGGCACAACCATTCATAATTATTATGGAGAAATCTTTTATAAAAGAGATGTATTAGCTACATTTCGATATGAAAAATGAGATGTAGTGATATAACACAAGGTCTTTTAAAAATAGAGAATTCTTTTGAAACGCGTTCGATTGATTTACTATTGATAAATCTAAAAAGGAGGGCCAAAGGTAGAAACAAATGTACGTATACCAAAGCTAGTACCTTGGGATTTTTTCATTGGAGTTGAGCTAACTATAATCCAGAGTGGTATTTCTTTTTGAATTTTTGGTTAGAATTGCTAAGCTAACTAGATATTGTACTATCTATTATTATTATTTGATATAATAATAATATTAAAGTTATTGTGTTTTTTTAATCCAAAAAATAGAAGAAATTAATGGGATTTTATCATGTCTGTTTTCTAAAAAAAATAAGTAAATCAGAATTCAAATATTGAAACGATCATTTAAATTTTAAAAACGAAGATAAGTATGTGATATATGAATGAGACACAAAAATAATAGAAATTTAACCCTACTCATTATTGCAATTTTTCTTATGTACACTAAAAAGTGATATAAATATCTAGTAATTATTTGTGTGAGTTTAGATATTATTGAAGATAACAATTATTTTTGGTAATTTAATCACTTGTAATCTTTCCAGATCAAATATTAGTGTACGTGTTAGTAATATTTTATGTATAATTGTCAATTTTGACATAGTAGTATATGTATATATATTTGTTTAAAATTGATATACTATACTAATAATTATCATGGTAGCTTTTAGATATTTTTTTAGATTAACAATTAGTTGTCATGATTTAATCGTTTAAACCGTGCAATATTAAAAGATAAAATATGACAGGCCTGCTTAATTGAATTAATAAATATTTTGTTTGCATAATTAAAACTATTGATGTATTCTTACAAATTAATTTCATAATTATTTCTGAAAGAATTACTAGATAATATTTACGGTAGAACTGTCAGGTTTGATGGTTTAATCATTTGAAATACGCCAGGCTTATAGAAAATATATACTATTATATTCATAAAATTTGTAGTAAATAGTATTGGACCTAATTTTAGCATAAAAATAGATACATCCTTTCGAAAATTGCTCTAATAATCATTTGTACAAATTTTAAATATTATTTGGAGTAAAACTTTCAGTTCTAATAATTTAATCACTTTATAAATGTTCGAAGTTAAAAATAAAATCTCTAACATGTAGTTCGATGTGAATAAATACTTCAGTTTTTGGTTGCGTACAGATAGATGCATGTTTTAGAAATTTCTCTAATAATATTTTATATAAGTTTTAGATATATTCATTATAAATTTATTCAGCATTAGCCAAAAACATTTATTATACATGTAAATATAATCACTATAGATCTTATTTGCGTAAAAGTTACACTGTGATCGGAATAGGTGTATAACAAAATTTCAATTCATTTCAATAGAATAGAGTGAAAAAAAGATGATTTGAAATTGAATTTTGATGATTGGAATAATTAGTTTAAAAAATGGAATTAATTTGAAGACAAATTAAAAATGACATAATCTTAAACTTATTTACAATGAATGTCATTAAAATTTGGGTTCTTTTCACTTTTTTGTTCGCATCTTTCCCTCTTCCTCTCTTTCTCCCCACTACTTTATCTCTCTTTCTCTCCATTGAACTTATTACCTCTCTTCTTCTCTTTCTCGTCTCAATACATAGTCACACCTTTCTCTCCTCTCCACTGATCTCTTGTTCAAATTTCTTTCTCCACTGCTCTCTTCGTCCCAGCGAATTTCAGATCTATTGAAAAGGACAAGGGTATCAATAACTTTTCACTGTGGCAAATCGAAATCTCGCCAAATACCATCATTTTTCTCGTGTTTTCTCTATAGGATTTGGCACTCTTAAAATCCCGTCGAATCGTTTCTATTCTCGTTTTTCTCAGCGTTCTAATCAGGTTAGTGAAAGAGAAATCCATTTCCATTTCTTGTTTGAGGAAAAAACTTGTGTTCCAATCAGAGGGTTAATAAATAGTCTTTTCACTTCTGAATTTGGAGTAGGACTAGGGTGTTCTTAAGTTCTTTTTTGACGGTTGGCAACAAAAATGCTCTTCAACATGATATATTGATAAAAAAATTTCATTACAAAAATATGTACAATCTTATGTTATTTACAAATTATTTAACTTTATAATCCTTTGCTTAGTTGTTCAATCGCTGTGTCTTTTATCAAACCCGACACCGTTTTCTGTTTGTTAGAGAAGAATCTTCTATTTCTTTCTTTCCACAGCGCCCATGTTGTTGTCGTCCATATCACATTCCATCGCATCCTTTGAATTTTCTCCATAGGTCTTCTTGTCCTGATCCATGCCTGCCCGGCCCACAGTATCTCCCCCACCTGGATTGATATTATGGTGTGCTTGAAGACCTCTCCAAAACCTTGACGAGTATGCACAGTCCCACATCAAGTGATTTCTTATTTTTAATTATGTTTCCCCCACACATATGGCATCCCGTCCGTACAAGTGATTTCTTAAGTTCACCAAGTTTTTGGTGAACTCAAGTCTAAAATCCATCAAATCAGTTTCAAAATGATGAATTCAAACCGTTAAAACCTGTCTACCTTACGAGCGATGAGTCTACATGTGAAAAATTTTAAACATTCAAATTAATTTAGTATAAAGTCAAGTGGTCAATAAATATTCAAAAAATGAATGTATTAAAATTAATTTAATAACCTTCTAATTTTGACTGATTGACTTTATACTAAATTAATTCGAATGTTTAAAATATTCACATGTAGACGCATCACTCATAAAGTATGTGAGTTTTAACGGTTTGAATTCATTATTTAAAATAAATTTGATAAATTTTAGACTTGAATTCACCAAAAAACTTAGTAAACTTTAAGAACACCATAGTTCTACTCTTGAATTTGTTCTATTAATTATTTGGATGAGTACGTATTACCGACTCGTGCTATGTTTTCAATTCAACAGTGCATATCGGCCCGTGAGCCCACATACCAGCCCGTGGTCGCACATATCCTCTCCCTCGATGTACGAAAATTGAGTCAATTAGTTGAAGGTTTATTGGTATTAACTCTTCTTTTCGAACTGTAATATAGGTTTCCATTCTATATTCGACACGCAGTTTATCTGCTGGGTTAAGTGTGCAATTGCAGCCACCTGGCCTTGTTTTGTTTTGAAACATTCTCTCAGTTGCCTGATTGAGCATGATGATGTAATTAACTGTCTAAGTAATGAAACGGACTATATAGCTTTTTTTAAATATATATATATATTGGCACGCAGTTAAATTAGTAAATGCGTAATACTACATGCAGAGGCGAATGTAAAAAGGTTATATAAAAGTCAATTGACTCTAATTTTCTAACACAAAAGACTATATAAAGATAAATTGATCTCCACTTTTTTAAACTTTTTATATTAATATACAATTTTATAAATAATTTAGAATAAAATGTTATGAAATGGTAAAATTGACCTTCATTTTTTGTACAAAAATGATTTTTATATATTTGACTCTCATAGTTTGAAAATTTGATTATACTCCTGATTACGTGTCTACATACTAATCAACCCAATTTTTTTATTTATATCCAAAAAAAATAACCAAACCTCGCGTCTATTTCAAAAACTACCCAAACAGGAAAAAAAATTACGGTTTCAACACCAATTTTCAGAAAAAAAAATTTCGGTAAATGGATATTAAAACTGGAAAAAAAAATTACGAAACTTTTTTTCCGGTTTTAGGATTTCTTTTTTAGGAAAAAATATTTTTCGAAAAAAAAAATTTAGGAATTTTTTTTCGGATTCTTTTTTTTTTCATTTTTCAGTTTTTATAATTTATTTAATTTTTGTATTGAAGTATTGGAAATATTTAATATATTTCCTAAAAATAGATGAAATACTATATAATTTGATTTATTCGAAAGACTGCTACAAATAGTCCGGATCAATATTTTTCATGCCGAATTTTTTACAGCCGTAAGAAAAATTAATATATTTCTTTATTTGTTATTAAAAAAATAAAAATATTTGAATTCTCAGTTATTGAATTTTTAAAAATACTCAGGCCGCCAATTTTTTTCACGACCCCCAGAATTAAAATTCCAGGTCGCAGAAAAAATTCGCGCTCTAGTTTGTTTCTTTTTTTGCACTATAAATAGGATTTGAAGAAAGAAAATATCCACGGTTTGACTTTTTTTTAATGTATATATAATATAATATAGGGAAAATTGTGAAAATGCCACTCCAAAACCTTTAAATTGTGAAAATGCCATCCTGAACTTTGAAATTGTAAAAATGCCACTCCAAACTTCATTAATTGTAATTTTGCCACTCCAAATAATTAATGACTAAAATACCCTCCCATCACCAAACTCCTCTTCTCCCACCCGGTTCCCACCTCTTCTAACTGCAGAATTTTTTTGCGTGGTTGACAAAATCCAGGGTTTCTGCGTGGTTGACTCCAAAAAATTTCTGCAGTTAGAAGAGGTGGGAAATTTTTTGGGAGGGTATTTTAGTCATTAATTATTTGGAGTGGCAAAATTACAATTAATGAAGTTTGGAGTGGCATTTTTACAATTTCAAAGTTCAGGATGGCATTTTCACAATTTTCCCTATAATATAATATAATATATTGGAATATGCTAATATGCTATGCGTAGCATAGAGGGCCTCCATTCAACGGCTCAATATTTGACTTTTTAAAATCCTAACGGTCGATCCGAACCGTTCATCTTGTTCTCCATATTAATATGTGTTTGGAGACCAAATTTTATATTTTTTGGAATTTTTTTACAATTCTTTTAGATTTATTGAAAATATCTGTTTTCAGCAAATCTGGACCATAAAAAATAGCGATTTTCAATAAATCTAAACAAATAGTAAAAAAATTCTAAAAAATGTAAAATTTGGTCTCTAAACACATATTAATAAGGAGAACAAGATGAACGGTTCGGATCCACCGTTAGAATTTTGAAAAGTCGAATATTGAGCTGTTGCATGGAGGTCCTCTATGCTACGCGTAGCATGCTAGCAGGTTCCATAATATATGTATATGTATATGTATATATAATATAATATATGTATATGTTAAAATGTGTTTGCATATTAAATTTTATATTTTTTTTTAATTTTTTACTATTTATTAAGTATTTAACAAAATCGCTATATTCATACCATTGAATTTTTGTACCCATCTTAATAAATAGTAAAAAAAATTAGAAAAATATAAAATTTAATCTGCAAGTATATTTTAATATATCCATCATCTTGAACAGTTTGGATCGGTTATTTGGACTTGAAAAACTTTGAAAATACCGATCGTTGTATGCCTATCGTTGAACGAAAACTTAAACTTAATTTTTAAGGCACTAAACGACTTTTTTTGAAA